>JAZHYW010021709.1:0-58454 GCA_037355805.1 Ixodes ricinus
AAACGCATCTTCGCGCAGCGACAGCCGACGTTTGTTCTGAGCATGCGTTTTTTTTATAATCTCAAGACGACGTATCATTACAACTTTGAAAGAAATACTGGGGGTGTATTTCTTAGACGATATAACATGCGATCCTCATATAAACTATTTTTAAGCATAATTATCAAAAAACGTTCGGCTAATAAAAATTTTAAAAACTACATTGCCCAGTCGCATTTTTTTAGTCTTCAATTGCTCCTATAGTAATTACTCAAACTTTATGTAGCACGACAATCAAAATGAACGAATGAATATTGCACTTCTTACATAAAAGGTGCAATTTTGTGCGCACCGTTTCTTCGTCACACATAATTATTTAGATCTCTCGATGTAAAAACCATAGAACCAAACGTGCGCATTTAAACATTTATTAACGTATCGCAGGGCTTCCCTTTATAACAATAATCATTTCATTACTTCAGTTAACCTGAAACATCGCAAATTTTGCGTAACCTACGACATAATCACCCGTACATAATTTGCCCATTTCCTACTAACCGCATTGAACAAGCATCTCACTTTAATATGAATACTTTATGCTGAATAGTTGCTGTAGAATAAAAAATATAGCCAAAATAATCATCAGATAGAGAACCGAATAAAGTGTAATATATGTTTTCAATGTGAATGCTGTAAATTGCTGTTGTTTCTTTGCTTCATTTGGGATGTTATTGGAAATAGTTATTTGTTGCGTTTTTGTGTTCCTCTGTTGTCTCTAAAACTCGTACAAAATTTGTTTCTATGAAATATTTTTACGTTGTTTTTTCGCCAAGGTGTGCATGGGAACTAGGGCCTCGTCAACCTGTAGTAGCAAATCTTTGCCCTCTTTTTCACCTTTTTTTTTGTTTTGTAATGAAAAAAAGTAAAATAAAGGATTAATACTTTTATTATTAATGCGCTTCTTTTATTCATGTATGCTTTTTCTGTATTCTGTTAGCTATAATGGTCTCTTCTTACCACTGGAAATGACCTCGGTTGTTGATGTTGTAGTAGTAGTAGTTGTAGTTCCTGTCGTTGTTGATGTTGTAGTTAGCGATGTAGGGCGTTCGTCTACGATGCTGGCAAATCCTTGAAAGAAGAAAAAGCCCGCCGCCCGCTGGAATTCAGGGTTCGCGGCGTGTGAAGCGGGCACGTTCCCACTCTACTCCGTTTCACCTTATGTTGTACCGCAGCGAAGGCTAGAAGCGCGAGCACACAGCGTTGGCAGCCGCATTTAACGCACGAGAGCTTGTGCCACCGAGATGTGCCCCAGAGCAAGCAGCTCGCGCTTGTAGCCTTTCCTGCGGTACATCATAAGGTGAAACAAAGTATAGGCCACGCCAAGGCGTTTTTTTTTCGCAAATATTTATTTACATTTAAACACATTAATACACATCACACAATCAAAAGGCATCATTTACAGGGTTAGTACATAACGCAATACGTTCTCAGAAACCCAGCGTGACTAATGCAAGTCAAAGGCAACTATGCGCTTACCACTTTTTATATGTGCAGCACAGTGAAAAAACCGCTTCGGACTTTCAAGGAAAGAGCTTGACCTACATGATGTGGGGTGACCGACGTAAGCTTTCCACCACTTCTTTCTATTCTTCATCTTCACACATACTAGGCATGCCTTGTATAATCTGTTATTGCAGTATTCTTTAAATTCACCCAGGAAGGCTTGGTAACTCTCCCTTCGGTATCGACCTTCCTTGTTTTCCAGACAGTGAAGTCCTAAGAATTCACGTATATCAGGAACACTATCCAGGTGATCGGGAAAATGCAAATATCTCAGATTTCTTTCCTCGACTTCCAACTCTTTATTCAGGGTTCTTTTGAAGACATCCCAGAAAAAGACTGCATCAATGTACTATACAAAAGCATGCCTAAACGTTTCAATAGTCCTAGAAATTCTGTAGTCCATTGACCACATTTCTTCAATGCCTCGGGATTCAAGCCATTATTTCACTGGCACAGTTCTTAAATTAAAGGGAAGAAAAAATATATGTTTTGCAATTAGCTGGTGTTGGCATGCGCTTAAGCCTCTTGATCAAGTCCATTTGACAATTGTGTGGCGGTTCAAAGGGGCCTAAACGATATAACGAATTAGGAAACAACGTGTCGACGAGCTGCTCGACTAAAGCCTTTTTCAAGCAGGACTCTAAAAAGGCTTGATTCAATAGAACACTCAAAAACCAAGTGTGTCTGCTACTTTCTTTTTAAACCCTCACCGCGTTTTCATTTTAAGTGCGTCATTTGTATTAACATATATTTTTATATATTTTGCCAAAAGTGTTTTTTTAATATTTTCTTTCACTATGCAATCTCCACAAATCTGGTCGGTGCTGTCCACCACCCACCACGAGCCACAGCTTTTTTCCTTGTTGACGGCGGCACCAGAAGTAGCAGAGAAGTCTGAAATAAACGTCATCGCTTTTTCCATGCTTGGCTCATTCGAACACACACGTGCCAGGTCTTCAGCATAAGAGGGTATTTTGACTTCACAGTCATAGTGACGAAAACTTTGCACAGTGCTGATGTTCATGATGTCTCTACAAAGTGGTTCCAAATATAAATCGTAAAGGAGCGGTGAGAGGGTACACCCCTGACGTACGGAGCGCTGTACTTGAATGGGCATTGTAAGGAATTTATTAATTATTAATTTTGTCGAAATGTTGCTGTAACGAAGTCGAACGTCTTTCTAAATTTCCTCATCAATTTCTACATGCTTAAAACGAGAGAAAATGAAGTAATGCTCCACTCGGTCAAAGGCCGTTGCAAGATAAATTTGTAATATAGCAGCTGTTTCACTAGTCCGTTGGCATATCTCTAATGTTGAGCGCACAATGTGCAGGTTTGCTTGAATGCCTCTTACTTTTATCGAGCAAGTTTGATTGTCACCCACAAGGCCACAACCATGGATATAAAACTTTGAATTCGGTCGCAAGTATTCGGGTGAAGATTTTATAGTCGCAATTCAGGAGACGTATCGGTCAATACCTTTCAAGATGCTGTAGTTTCTTGTCTGTCTATGCTGGAAAAAGCGGTGGAGAAACTGCATCGTGACGTCGCCGGTGGGAGGAGCCTGATCTCCATCGCCAACAAACTACATCGGAAGAGAACTGCACCGTGACGTGGCCGGTGACGTCGCCGAACAGTGGCGATTGAGTTGAAACTACATCGTTTTTGTTTTCCCTACAGGAATTTCGGAGAATCGCCGAGTGGGCTAGCGCACACCAGCTCGGAGCACGTGGAGCGAAAGCTCGCGCTGCAAAACCCAGGGTCTACAGGGGAACAGCGCACCCGCAAAACAGTCACTCGAGTCAACACACACACAAAAGAAAGAGACACTTACACAGCGCTGTGTAAGTGTCTCTTTTGGGTGTGTTGACTCGAGTGACTGTTTTGCGGGTGCGCTGTTCCTCCTGTAGATCATGAGCAACCAACTCGCCCGAACCTCTGTGTTAACAAGAACCCAGGGATCCTGGGTTGAATTCCCGCCCCTGCCCGTTTCGATCTGAATGAGCATCGTACCGGCGTGTGGTCGTGTATCATTACTGCGTGATGCACGTTAAAGACCCCGGGCTAGCAGTCGTACTGCACTGGCTAAATTGCTTATCTACAGTTGGAAACAATGTCGCCGTGTTCTGGCAGACTAACCTCCTGCTGTATAAACAACTAACGACACATTTTACTTTTTGACTATGTTTGACTGTGTTAGTGCAACTTCTCTCGTGCTGCACGAGAAAGAAAAAAATGTTCCATCGTGGGTTAAATTTTCGGTGAAGTATGAAGCAAAAAAAGAAGATAAGAGAATATTTCCCTCAAGTTGGGTTCGTAGTAGAAGAGGAGGAAAAAGAAAATCAGTTGTTAGCCCCACGGTGTGTATGGTATTTTCTTTATGTGTAAGTTTACTCTAGTTCAGCTGGCCCCACCTGAAGTAGTTGCTTTAAAATAAAGTATATATGTATATCTCTCTCTCTACCTGAAGTATGAACGAACTAGCTCAACTCAAGCCTGTTACCGTTGATTGCTTGGCTTTTCGCTCAGCCAAATCGCTTATATGGGGTGCACTCAAATGAAAACACAATCGTGTTGAATCGTGTAAGAGTATTTAGAATATTTATCGATCACGCCGCTGAACTTGCATCGCTCGAAGAACTTCCTTTTTGTGAGCGCCTTCTCTGCTTGGGTTCGTTGGAAACACAACGACTTCGATCCGAGGCAATCAATGATAGTGTTGGTGACATCACCAAGTACGTGACTCGCAGAGCACTGGTGAACAGCAATGTTTTCGTCGCTCCTGACGGTTCCCTGGAAGCCGCCAGCGGCGTAAAAGCGTAGAGCTGCGAGGACTTGTTGTTCAACCGTCAACAGACGGGGCCCTTCACGACGCCGCTGGAGCTTTCCGTGAAGCTGGTCGCACAGCCAGCGACTCACCCCTTTGGTCAGCCGGTATTCGCCCACAAACCTCGCATCGCTCGTCTCGGCAGCATCCCGGTGATCTCTAAAAACACGATCCGCTGGTGAACCCAACAGTAGAGATGCATATGTTAGGGTCGCCATCTTTTACGATGCAGTTTGATCTCTGGCTTCGTCTCGAGCACTCAGTTAATTGCATCGTCAAAGTGCATCGTGACGACATTTTGACGTCACCGCCAACTGCATCATTTTACGAGCATAGCTCGAACTGCATAGGGAAAAACTACATTTCAACGTCATGTCACGTGACCCGAGAGAAGAGCCAATCAGTGCCCGATGCAGTTTTCTACATCATTGAGTTGCGTTCCATCATAGATAGATTGAAAGATGCTGTAGGCTCTACAGCATCTTTCAAGATGCTGTAGAAGTAAACTACAGCATATTTCAAGATGCTGTAGTTTGCTCGGGTGTTTTGATCTCGGGATCAGCACTGATGTGTGCTTTTCGGAACGATGTCGGTAAAAACAAAAATACAATTCGTACCACACGTTGAAGACATTAAGCAAAATTGGCACAAGTCATTTTTTTCACTTTTTGTAGAAACCGGCTGGAAGCCCATCCGGCCTTGGAGCCGTTCGGATCTTCAACAATATTTCTTTCAGTTTATTAAGAAAACACTGACCCCCCAAAATTTTTTTTTTGGTTAGGGGATTTGGTATGGGGTGAGAAGACTACCCAGTCAATATTTTTCTACAGTGTCGAGTATATTTCTAATAAAGTCAAAAAACGCAACTGCTTGACACCGAAACCGAAACTGGACTGGGAGGAACAAGAAGTATGGAGGTGGAGAGAGGCGGCGGCAGTCACGTGGCTGTGTTACTTTTCTTCCCCCCAAACAACGCATTTGTAGCTTTTTAGAAGCCACAAAGAGTGGGTATCATGCTTCTTTCCTATATTTAACATTGTGTTTGTGCCTTCGATGACCTACGGCTTCGATCATAGTTGGTGGTTGTGTCTAAACCGTAGAAAACGGTACGTGGCCACGAGAAGAGAGTGAGCGCGGCTCAAAACCGGCCAGTTCTCGATCGGCTGTTATCGGCCGGAAATTAAACGTAATTCGAGCAGCGAATGTTTTTCTGGGTTGTACGCAGAAAGCCGTTAGTGTCACTGCTAAGACAATGTGGGACAGCATTAACTGATGAACAGGACATCCTTGAAAGATGTCCTGTTCCTGTCCTCGTCCTCGCTGTTTTATACTTTCAAGTTTATATCCATTAACCAACACGCTCGTTTTCAATTGTAACACCTTGGCAGAGCATTAAAACCCTTGAGTTTCCGTTGAAGCAATGAGGTTATCGATTAGCCTTTTCGTCGTCTCGCTTCGAAGAGTTAGTACTTCAGTTATTATTTCGTTCGTTCTTGGATGTGACGATGTTGGTCTTTGCGAAACGATGTCTTTATAATGGGATACAAAGGCGGCTTGAATATCCTTTTCATCAGTTAATGCTGTCTCACTTCGTCTTAGCAGCGACACTAACGTCTTTCTGCGTACTTTATTTCAGCGTATAAGTATCGTTCTGTAGGTTATTCCGCTTCAATTATTTCTAATGTTGGTGTTCTAACAGCAACCCTTTGACGTCTTGTCACAATCTTTAAGTTTTTTGTTCTTTTTTGGTTTTTGATATCAGTGTTGTATTGCCCAGATTGATGGCACTCGATATGGTAAAGATACAAAATGTCGTTTGTTTAAGCGCCGTTCGATATGTTCTTTTCTTAAATTTTATAATTGAGGTTATTTTGATAGCTATCACTCGAGATGGTAAAGATACAAAATGTTTTTGTTTAAGCACCGTTCATCTGTTTGTTTTCTTAAATTTTATAATTGGGGATATATTTGATAGCTATCTCACCTACTTTAAGCTTGAATATTTTCCATTTCTGGCACCGTCCATCTTTCG
This sequence comes from Ixodes ricinus, assembly GCA_037355805.1. NCBI lineage: Eukaryota > Metazoa > Arthropoda > Arachnida > Ixodida > Ixodidae > Ixodes > Ixodes ricinus. Next base: position 6,402 of record JAZHYW010021709.1, read on the forward strand.
CCTGACCAAGCTCTTTAGCAATTCATCCACATTTTGTTTAAAGTCATCGTTGTCGAGGAGCCTGCCATTCATCTTCCAGACTGACCATGATTTTTGCATGTTTTACAGGACATATTTTTATAACCTACGTTTACCCTAACCATACAGTGGTCAGAAAAAAAGAAAGCAGGTATCAATTTATAATCGCTCACGGCATTTCTGACTCCGAAATATAAATACGCTCTAACCGTGCATAGGACGATCCTTAAAGGTTTGTGTATTTGAGCGTATTTCGTTTTCGATGAGTCAAACAAATCACAATCCTGAAAAATAGCTCGCAGGACATCTGTGCTGAAGTACTAAATTTTTTGGACGGTGTTCTGTCTGATATGAAACACACAGTTAAACTCTCCTAGAACAATTACATTTAACCTAGTGTCAGCGTGGATATGTAGCTTGATTGAACGAGTTTACTACCTCATTGTATGCATAAAAATCAATTATGTTCCAAGGTAGGTATGAATGAGCAGGTTAGTGGCAAAAGTTAACCAGCATTAGTGCCTTCGAGGAAACTGCACATTCGATAATGAAGATCTTTTTTATACATAATAGTACATTCAGTTAATAGCTAGTACAGTGAGATACGTATTTTGAGTAGCTCTATGCACGGTTAGCAGAAAATTAGGCGTTGTTTTTCGAAACCTTTGTTTCCTGTAAGGTAACTACATCGTAGTTATGCGTCTCTAGAAAACAAAATAATTTATACTTAAATACTTGATGAATTGAACTCGCGGACATTGCGAGTGGAAATACTGAATGGGTCAATCTGGGTGGTGCTATCGATCACTCTAGTCGTGTTTGGCGTTGGTATCCGATCGGGTTACAATTATTTTCCGCCGATCTTTGAATTTAGGATGTCCTTGTTCTTACAATAACAAGCTTGAATGTAGCTCCTCTGTTACCAGGAAGTCATCTCGCCAGCTTCCGGGCTCCTCAAACGTTTAGTGTTCAATTGTGGCCAGCTTGGCTTTTTTGGATGTCCTTCAATCCTTCGCCTCCCTCACCGTAGTCTTGTTTGTTCAGGCTGCTTTCTTGAGTCTTTGCCTTTGTTCGCCTGAACAAAACAGGCTTCCAGGAAGGACCTGCTTTGAGCTTGCGTCTTCGTACTCTTCCAAAACCAGCTGAGCATCTTGATTTTCAGAAGCATCAGAATGAACTTGAATTCTATTGTTACAACGCCAGAGGAGTCTAGAGTGCTGCTTTAATTCTTGTACACATCTTCCACGTCCATGATATGCTCATTTTCGTCAGCCTTAGCCCGAGCGCTTCCTATCAGTTTAGACGCGTACGTGACAACGCATTCTTCACTCGTATGCCCATAACGGCAGCACTTGGTGCATCGTGTGGTGATGCACTGTCCGCGGATGTAACCAATGGCTTTACACCGTAAGCAGAGAGGAGGTCGTCCAGGGATAACCACTAGCGTGTTCACCCCGTAAATGGTCAGCATATGTGGTACCTTGTCTACACTAAGATGCTCCTTCAGAACTACCGTCGCCACTCTTGTCACTTTCTCCGTCCCATCAAGATACGAAAATCTACCATCTTTCTATTTGGATGTCCTTGACAGTTCCAAACAGCTCAAGGACCTTCTTGATCTCACTGTCTGGCAAAGGTAATGGCAGCCATAAAAGCTTCCTCCTGATTTCTTATTAGCATGAATCGGTGATGTAGCATCCTTTTCGCTTCACCTGAAGCCGCTCGCATGCCTTGATCTTGCATTTGGCTGCTGCATTGGTGAAGGTAGCCATCTAGACCTGGTTCATTCGGTATGGGACCAAGCCAAGGAGGTCCTTGCGCTCGGTGAATGAAAATAAATCTTCCTTGAAGTCAGTAGCCTTCTACGGACGTTTGGTAATATCAACATGCAGAAAACGGGAATTAGTAACGAGCATATCTGACGGTAGTCAAGAAAGGATAATCCTATGCACCTAGGTTGGACATTTACATGTGCATTTTAACACATCACGGGAGTGACGTCTTGGCGTCTGATTGGCGGAGGCAATAGGTCACTTACTAAATCCCCCAAGCGCCCCGGCTCGCACTCGAGGAATTATGGGAAAGGTGTTCCTACAGTTTTCTAGTGATCGGCAATTTTGAGCAATTCGATGCTTACACACTTTTGACTGTAATCTGGAGCCACACTCAATAAGCGTCATCTAGATTGCAGGGACCCGTCATATCACTTTTAAAATTTCTCGTCAATGATAACATTTTTTATACTGTGCATGCAATCCACCCTTCAACCTCGCTGGGATGCAGAAACCTCTTACTTTATTATTATTCTCAGTACGGCTTCAAGTACGCTTATACTATCCTAATACGTTAGAAATGCTATAAACAATCCCGCTGACTACGAGCTTAATCCTGCTTTTGGTTGTTGTGAATTCTCCGATTTTTAAGCAATTCCTGTTAAAACAACAATCACGAGAATGGTAATATTGTAAGACATTTCAGATACTCAGCCAGATTGAAAGAATGAATTGCATGCCCAGTGTAAAAAAAAAAAAGCTGATATTGACGCGAAATTTTTAAAATTATATGACAGTTCTGTGCAATCTGCACGACGTATGTTCAGGATGGCTCCGGATTACAGTCAAAAGTGAGTAAGCATCGAATTGGTCGAAATTAACCAATCACAGGGGAACTCAAAAAACAGCGTTCCCATGATTCCTCCAGTGCGGGCTGGGGTTCTTGGGGATTTAGTAAATGGTCTATTGCCTCCACTAATCAGACGGCAAAACGACACTTCTCGGACCTTATAAAATGAACATACAAATGTCCAAGCCTGGGAGCTTTCCGCTACCCGCTCAGAAACCCGGCCACCAAGTGCCGTCGAATCTGCTCCCGCTGGAACTCATTTTGCTTCGTTCATGAAACGTCTCGTTGCGAGTACAATGGTACCCGAGACGAACACGGGCCCCATGAAATCGAAATAAATGAAGACAAGCAAAACAGCCGGCGTCCACTTACTCGCACTTCGTCGTCTTCTCCCTACGACACAGCGTTAATAACCCGCTCTAAACTGGCGGTTTTGTAGTACCGAATGCCATAGCCTCCTCTATGCTCACAAAGCCTGGCAGTTCGACGACGGAGCCATAGAGCGCCTGGTCGCAGATTTAGAGCGCGAGGATCTGGTAGCACAGAGCGTTTCTCGGGGAGTCTAAAGCCCTTCTATCCATGGGAAAAGTGGCGCCATTCATGGTTGCGTAAATGCTCGAGACACGTGCCGGGCGCCGCTTCTGGGAAGAACATGGCGTCTGAAATTTAGCTCAGTCATAGCTCAGTGCTGCGCTGCGCCGCCATGATCTTCCCTTAATCTTCCCAAGGGCTGCACGTTGCACGTGCCTCGTGCATCGACGCACCTTCCGCTACTTTTGAAACATGAAGGGGCTTTAGGGGAGTCTAGAGTTCCTGTATAGGCTCGGGAGCCAGAGTTGCGCGTTCATCTCCGTAGTGCCGTCTTTCCTGCACAGCATGTTGATCCCGCTCGTCACGTGACTGAATTCGGCGAATAGCGGCGCCGCGCGTTCGAGGAGCGCGGCGCGCTCAAAAGCAGCCGGGGCGCTGCAACGTCTACTTTGCAGAAGTGTTGTAAGTTGGGCGAGTTGGTATGATGACATGATGAACAGAACAGCGCACAAAAAGACAAGGACAGAGAAAAGGAATATGCAGGACACACAAAGGCTGACTCGCAACTGAATTTATACATAAAAGGAAGAAGAAGAGGAGTACGTTCTGAAAGACACGCAGGGAAGTAGTGTCACCCATCAGTGAGACTACTTCAAACCGAAACCTTGTTTTTAGATCGGACTATGGGGTACAGACATTGTAGTTAAATGGTGTTGTGTCGCGTGTGAGACGCACTGCGTGCCCTGCGTGTCTTTCAGAACGTCCTCCTCTTCTTCTTCCTTTTATGTATAAATTCAGCTGCGAGTCAGCGCTTGTGTGTCCTGCATGTTCCTTTTCTCTGTCCTTGTCTTTTTGTGCGCTGTTCTGTTCATAACGTCTACTTTCCTGTCACGGCACTTGATCCGGCTCCTCACGTGATCGGATCTCGGCGAATAGCGGCGCGGCGGCACGTGCAAAAACAGACACGCAACTCTGGCTCCCGTAGGGAGCCTATACAGGAACTCTAGGGAGTCTGGTATTCAGCGCACAGCTTTTGCAGTGGCGAGGACCCGAAACATGGTTTTCAAACCCGACGAGAAAAGAACCGGTAGTTCGAGGAACGCGAGAAGCCCGAGCGGACATTCCATCGCTCGGGACAAGTGTGTTTCGGCGTCTCGCCGAAGCTGGGCACCCGTTACATGACTCTTGTCTGCCGCTCTATCTTTTCACTTTCGGCTGCCGCGTCTCGTGGCGATCTGTCAAGCTTAGTCAGTATAGAGGCAGCTATGCCAATGCACACTGTATGCGCTCTCTGAAAAAAACATAAGTGGCCTATAAAAAATTGGGGCTGTAGCCAGCGGCGTAGACTTTCCATTTTCCCGGAGGAGGCAGACTGAGAATTTCTCCGGGGGGGGGGGGGGAGTGCGCGTTACTTTTTTGCCAGAACTGAAGATTGAAGCTAACGAAAGCACGCTGGGATTCCATTTCTCATGTATTTTGTCAATAAAGGCACCGTGGGCATTATTTTGTTTACACGCCACTACTAGAAGCTCGTTACATGGCACGTAAACAGCGTCTCGGTAAGGATCATGGCCCGGGCCCGTGGGGGACTCTGCCCCCCCCCCCCCGGATCTCCCCAGGGGGGCACGAGCCCCGTTTCCCCCAAAGTCTACGCCTATGGCTGTAGCACTGTCAAAGCCAAGAGCTTGTGTCGGGAGACGTGTTTTCACGCGCTCCGGAACAAAAAACGAAACAAAAGCTCACGGGACTGAATGGAACAACAGAAAAACGTTCGGAACAAAACAGATGTCTATTTAGTTCCGAACGCTTTTAATCAGGTGCCCCACTGCTTCTCGGTGAGTGAACGCGACGCCGATGCTCGACTTCGCCGTGACGCGTCGCAGCCAACATTGTGACTGCACCATAGACCGTTTTACTCAAAGAGGGCGAGAGAGAAGAGGGGTGGTAGCATATTGGAGATGTCAGTTCGTCCTTAAAGAGCAACTCCGGTCCATACTTTCGATTTTGGGATTATGACTGTTTTTAGTGCAGTCAGCGTCCCTGAATTGCAAGGTGTAATTTTTTTCTCGTTATTGTGCGTACTCTTAAAGATATCGATGCCTCAAAGTTTTGTTTGAGGAGCGGCTAACAAAACCGAAACTAGCCGCTCGAGGCCTCGGCAACACTATAAATCAGCCGCTATGTGAACGTGACGTCAGGATCGTTCTCGTTCAACGAGTACGCAGGCCGAGCGGCACCTACCTCTGTTGCGCTAGCCGTCTAAAGATAGGAGGTAAGCTGTTTTTGTTTTAATTCTGTATACCCAAAACGTGGTAGTTATCCAGCATATGTAGCAAGGGTTAGTGCGTATACCCAAAACCTAGCGACTGTAAAACCCGTGAACTCGTACAATGCCGTACTCGGCGGCCGCCACCGTGCGTGCGCTATGCCGTACTCGTCGCTTGTATACCCAAAAGCTAGCGACTGGAAAACGAGTGAACTCGTTCGGTGCCGTACTTAGCGGCTGTCGCCGTGTCTGCGGTCTTCCGTACTCGTCGCTGGGCCTAGATTGTCATCGGGGCTCCGTGGATGGGGCGGCGTTGCTCTACACCGCGCTGCCAGTGACGTACAGTACTGGGGGCTCTCTCGCTTTCGCGCTACGGGTCAGTCCCAGACACGAAGCTTTGAGGCTCTCCGGCGCGGGCGGCGGCGCCCGAACACATGTGTGCTGGGCTGTACACGTCTGTTTTTTCGTTCTTTTTTCCTCGGGCGCGTAAAAGCCGAAGTCCAAAGTCCACTCTGTCGAACAGCGTACACCCACACCTTCTCCAATTTCCGGTCCGTTCGAAACTTGTGAAAAATCACCTCCGGGTTGCGCGGCGGGATGTTTGAGAAGCCCACAGCGCTACAAGTTGCACTCGGCATCTTTCGAGGAACAGCTGGGCAGTGTTGGGCGCACCGAGTTGCTCGCTAAAGGAGTCTTGGAGTCGTCACAAGCAAATGAACAAAGGCTATACCGAAGCTGCACGGGCCACAGATAAAAGCAACGGCTAAACACGCGAAACACAAGCCGAAGTAGCGGTGGCAGCGGCTCAAAGGAGCGCACTCCGCGCAACGCCGGGACCGGAGGAAAAAAGAGAACGGTACTGACGTCACGGCCCAATGTTGCTTTAGCGATCGGCAACCCGCTGGCCGCCCGCTAAGGAGCAGCAGCTCGCGGAGGGTCGCATTTTAACCGCGAATAGCATTTTATTAATGCGAATAGCATTCTTTGGCTACTTCACGCACTTTTCGTCTATGTATCTATCTATCTGGCTATCTAACCTCTTACGCCGCGGGTCGATAAATAAATAAAAAGACCGGCGCCGGCTGGGATTCGAACCGTTGACCCTTTGATCAGCAGGCAGACGCGCTAACCACAGAGCTATGAGCAGGCAGTCATTTCAACGCGTACTCTAAACGGTTGTTTATATCTTTACCATAGGACGCGCTTTACAGCGCTGTCACAGCTACCGGTGCGCGCGCGTTCCATGCACGAGGGCTCATTCCGCTCTCGCGAGGCTGAGCACGGCCGTTAGCTCACCCTCTCCCGCGCTCGGGAGAGGGTGATGCAGCGGCCGTGCTCAGTTTCACGAGAGCGGAATGAGCCCTCGTGCATGGAACGCGCGCGCACCGGTAGCTGTGCAGCGCTGTAAAGCGCGCCTATGGTAAAGATATAAACAACCGTTTAGAGTACCGTTGGTTGAGACTAGCTGGAGACGCCAGAAAGTCTGGTCGGTACCATTTTGAGTGTTTGTGCGTATGGCGCGTGCTTTGCTCGCCTTCCTACGTGACACAGACGCACGTGCTGGGCTGCGGAGATCGTGCGCAGGGCTGTGAAAGTGTCAACAAATTTAGAATCGCCTCAAGAGTGGGCTGGCGTATCGTAGAGTGTGCCGAGCCACCTGACGAACGCGCATTACTCCGCACCGTTTAATGCTATTCGCATTAGCGTAGATAATCATTCCCAAAGGATGGGTTCTGCTGATTTTTCCTAGCCTCGCCAGGATCTTGCACTTGGAAAACAACGGCACACACTTGCACTTTTGACAATGATCAGACAGATGCCCGTCGCCGATAGCTTTCCTACTTTAAGTTTGTGTTCCTTAGCCTATCATTAACACACCTACCGATCTGCCCTATATGCGGGAAACAAGTATATAAGGCAGACCGGCAGGTGTGTTAATGATAGGCTAAGGGGCACAAGCTTAAAGTGGGATTACTGGTGCGGACGAGGTCGAGGAATGCAGCGTTGCTGTTTTTGAGAAATGTAGGATGGGTGCGTTACGAAGTTGGGTCAGCCAGCAGTTTCCAGTACGTCTAACAGCATGTGATCGAGTGGATCAGATGAACAGTGCAGAGAACCTGCTGGGGTCGATGCACTGTAGGCTCTCTTGAGAGGGCGTACGATTGTTCACGGAGGGAGGGTGAGCGGTAGGTAGACACCAGAAGAAGCTTTCCATGTTTGCAAAAGACCGACAAAGATGGCTTCTAGACCCAGAGGGGTGAGGTGGTCGAGACGTTGGCAGGAGCAGGTGTTTTGGCATGGCGAGGACGGATGCCTTCGCGCCAAGTTGAGGGGCAGTCTTGCTGGAATAGCAGAGAATTGTGCGAGGCGGATTAATTGCCTATTAATCGCCCACCGAAGACAGGCGTCCAGCCATGTCTCACACAAAGCGAATATTGTATTCGGGAAAGATTACTTCAGTGCTTTAAAGTCAGGAAGCAAACGTTGGAAAACCAAGCGCGATTGGATTCTGTAGACTACAATCGCGCACTTTTCGCACGAAAACTATGCCAAACACGAAGTAGTAGTAGTGCAAACGGTGAACGCTGCCGATGCTTTCGCTCGCCGGAGGCGGGTCGGAGAACTACTTGGTACAGCTCGGGATGATGGTGGGGTACGCAGGGGCTCTGTGTTGCTTAGGGGATGGAAAGAGGTCATCGGCCAGGGGTGGGAGCTGACACGCCACACAGAGCCCCTCAGTTGATAATGAGGAGAGCCATCTATACAAAACGGGAGATACATCTTCGCATTTCTGGTGGAACCACAAATCACAAACGTCGCATCTGAGAGTGGCGACATTGTCGAACACAGACCGGGAAGAGCAGGGGCAGGTGGGACGTGAGCCGGAGTTTGAAGGTACATCACCAGTGATCAGCAATAACAGGATTAGGTGAGGTTTCTGGCGAGGGTGACGAGTGAAGAATGCTCAGCCAGGAGGTCGCTTCCATGGACGGCAATGTTCGATGGCGATGCTGCATTCAGAAAGTAGCATTCTAAGTGCTTACGGTTTGTCGATGACGGGTGACATTTCTATCGAAAGGCCAGTAGCCTTGTTAGGCAGATCAGGAGACGGAGAGTTGTAAAGGCGCGCCGTCATCTAACCTAACCTCTAAACATTGTGCTGAAAGAAATTGACTGGCTAGATCCAACATATCTCATAGAAAACTGACCAGGGCGGCTATGTTCGACAAATGTCTAGTTTCTCCTAAAAAAAAACTGAAGTGATAGAAGCGACGATATCGCTTCTGATTGTTTAGAGGATCAAATGACGAAAAAGGGAACTTTCGTCATTTGAGCCTCTAACCAATTGGATGCAATATCGTCACATCCATCACTTCCGTTTCTTTTTAGGAGAAACGAAACATTTGTCGAACATAGCCCCCTAGGTGTGTTGAACATTCATCTAAGGGGAGGGGGGGGGAAGGACGAGCAGGTCAAATACACTTCCAAACACAGCTTTATTCTTAACCACATTAGCCTGTAGTTACTGTTAAAGCAACTGGTTTGTAATCACACTCGTTATGTAAAGCAATGGAGCGTCTGTGCATTTTTTTACCATTGTTTATGAGCAGTTGTTTTGAAATGCCTTTACCGCGAATTTACCTCTACCTGGTTAGACTATGTTTATTGATCTTCGGTTTATCATTTTTTATGCTCAAAGCTTGAAAGATAACATCCAAACTGTTTGTACTACCGTGTCTGTTCGCTAATAGGGAGTTTTAGTAGATCGTTTTTTATTATCGACATTAGTTGAGAATGGGGCGTCCCACGGACGTAATATTTTGGCTGGGGTCGTATTTTGTGTCACTACAGCGACACAGTAATTTATTTAATTTTGAGTTTTGGCCGGAGTTGCCCTTTAAGGGAGGAAGTACTACTCCCTTTTGTTTAGAGCGTGGGCCCTTAGTCAAGCCACCGTTGGCCATCCTTCAGTCCTCTGTTGTCATGCACTCTGTGACAACAAATAAAACTGAATCGAAGTAATTACATTTGTTTCACTGGAATGGTGAACGTCCCGCGAGATAACGCAGCGGTGCTTCCCGTAATACGAATATTCATTTATTTGTTATTTTTCTTAGTTAAATATTTCACTTCCTTATAGGGAAAATTTTCAATCAATATTAAGAAGCTACGCCACCCGGTGTTTTTCACCTAAACTTCCCGAACTTTAAAAGAAATACAAATACCGTTTTTTTATGGGGAAGAATACAATAAAACCGCATTTGAGTAGCTTGCGCCGGCGTGATTTCGCCTTCTATGCTTCCACTTAATGTGCTGCGAGTGATCACCTCTCCTGTACTACATTTCACGCCCAAGAACAGGGTCATTTCGCGCAATCAACCAGTTCCGGGACATTATACATTTTCTGTCTAATCGAAAAATTAAGCATTCCATTTCTTTTATAATTATCATTCACTGAAAACGAAAACCCTCTGGAAAACTACGAAGCTCCACAAAGAGAATTTTAATTTAACCTTCCTTTTTTGACAAAAACAAGATTGAAAGAAATCAAACTGTTTGGTCGTAAGCTGGAATTATTTTAAAGAGACTTCGATTACCGAAGAGTAGGTTTTATCAGAACTTAAAACTCATAATGGTACACTTTATTTGCTAGGTGCCGAGATTTTAAGATTAACAGGTAACATTCATTCGTTAGTCTCCAAGGACTCCAGAGATCAAAACATTTGCTGCCGCCTCGGTTTTACCCGGATGATTTGGTTCTATAATGTATTCATAATTATGCGGAACGTTTTTACCGAATTATCGCATTTCCTTCGGACTGCTTTAGAAGAGGATGGCGGAAAGGCGCAGTTGAAAGAAAGAGCTCGTTCTTGAAGCGCCAGGGCTCCTACCGATTCAGTCTCTCGAAGCTGGGCCACTCTGCAGAGACCCGGGCCGCAAACCGCACCGATGAATCTTTTCTCTTATCAGCGGTCGGCAAGGAAGCAGCGCTGGGTATTCATGTGGGATTAGCCGCTACAAGACTTACGCTAATCTGAGTGAGCACATAATTGGGGCAGCGTCAAACAGTTTGCAGAGTCCTATATATATATATATATATATATATATATATATATATATATATATATATCAGCGTGTTTTTTTACAGTGAACGTTTTCTAGCTATAGTCACAGACAGCCTAAAAAACACAGATCGTAGCCTGTTAAGCTGACGCTTCTTGCTTCGTGATCGGCTCTTGAGCGTTCTTGTCGGCTAATGCCACAATCGCATTGGCTGCGGAGCGGAAATACGATGCTCATGAATCGCCCTACGTTTTTTAAGCTGTCTGTGACAATATTCTAAAGTGTGCTTCTCATTAAACCTAACAAACTTCTTTAAAAAAAAGAAGAAACGTGGGAGATACATTGTGGTTTGTGTACGGCCACGGGGACATAGTATAGGGGTCTAATCGTCACGTAAATTCAAATAATTAAGTGAAATTCGCTAATGAAAATTTTTAAATAGTGGTTCCATTTATAAACTGGCTGAGTGCCGCCGAAAACCACTAACGCGGATGGTAGGAGACTAAAGGGACAACAGTATCATAGCCTGAGTGGTCATATCGGCTCAGTGGCGAAGAAACATAGACCCATTTGCCACTGAAACCACGCCTTTAAATTTACTAATCAAAAAGTTAACTACTGGAAAGTAATCAATAACTTAATTATAGCGAACGCTATTAAGTTTCCTAAAGGGGCCCTTTAACAAAAAACAATACGACATCGACCTTTTTTTTTTTTTCTATGTGCGATCTGTAATTTTTGCAGGACCGATTTGACTTGCGTTTCGTGAAACGCCCTGTATATTCACTGAGAACCATTTATGTTCTGACATTACTCGATAAAGATACCGCGAAGCTAGAATCACGAAGTAAGAATCTTGAATTGTGTTTCTTCAACTGGCAGTGAGTCTATCTCATTGTAATCATGAACTTGCTCTCTCAGGGCTGAACCCGTCTTTTCACTTTTTCTTTAACCGAGCATAATGTCGCTCGTTAGGACAAGCGATCAGGCTATCGTCTCTGTCAGTTCTTCAAAAAGATAAATCAATAAGCCACAAGGTGAAACAAAACACAGGGAAGCTGGTCAACTAACTCCATAATAAGGAACACGAGACCAGGATGAAGTAAAAATAAACAGAGAACCAGAAATACCGTCGGAAAACGCAGCCGCTGATTTTATTAGTAGAAAATCATAGGTATAAAATAAGTAGCTCTGTTTTGAAACCGTGTTTGTGATTGTCTGTTTTCTATTTGGTCCCAGTCTCAGGTTTATCACTACAGAGCGATAAACCGTGGGTATTTTTGTTGTAAGATGAACATTCCTTAACCAAAAGTTGGAGAGCGGAAAAGAACGGGCATCTCGATTCCAATTATTTCGCCGGCACTGCGTTGACGTGTCAGTCACTCGTTAGGTTCTGATATCGAGCCGCACTGTGCTTGTTTATATTGAAAGACCGCTCCATCATTCGTAGAGATATGGGCTTTCACCGCTTCGTCCAATTATCCCCCAAGGCCCACCATCCACTACAATGTTCGAACGCTCAGCAATGTTGCGTTTCTAGCCTATTGTAACGATGTCGAGGCGTGTACGCTTCCCACGAGAGAAAATCAGTCACCGGGATCTGAGTGGCGGGGAATCGTAGAAAAGCGTTGCCTCGCTCCATGCAAGACAAGTTATCTGTGACAGCTCTGCAAACGAACATCACCCTACAGCAGGCACGTAGCCAGGATTTTGTTTCGGGGGGGGGGGGGGGCCGCCCATGACAAAATGCTGTATGAGGGGAGGGGGAGAGGAGGTCCCAGCAAAATGGAAGATTTCAGGGGGGCCCGGGCCCCATGGGCCTCCCCTGGATACGTGCCTGCCCTACAGCAGTGCTTCTCAGCCATTGATGTTTCGCGGACCCCTTGTGGAACGGCGGAGATGATGGAGGACCTCGTTCGTTGTGAAGCGAAGGAAAAGTATAGGTTAATTATGATACTGATTTAATAAATGAAGATAACATGGGTAGTGTGAAGTAGACTTTTCTTATTGGCATATACACGGAAAAACTCACCCAAAAATTGGAACGTTTCTCCTCTATCTGAGAAAAGACAACTTTTATTTGCGTGCTTGACTGATGAGGCTGGGCGTCGCGGACCGCTGGAGTGCCTTCATGGAACCCAAAGGGTCCGCGGATCTCCATTTGAGAATCACTGCCCTACCGGAATAACTACGAGATTGTACACTCTGAGAGTCTCTTCCACGTGTGCTGCCCCGCGATTCATTCGGAGCACAAATAATTGTTCTTCTCTCGATCAGTTCAGCCAGTAAAGAGAGCTAGTAGTGTCGTGTCATCTGGTCAGCCTTCCCGTCCCCCGTCCTCCCTCGTGCGAAAGAGAACAAAACATCGTACTTTCAATTTCCGAACAGAATTCCCTCGTAGCCTCAACACTAAACTTTCGTTCGGATACCAATCTCCTACCTGTACCGGTTAATGCAACTAATAGTTCACTCTTAAGCATGTGTTCTACGTTTTAGTGTTTTATTTTGATTTGCCGCCCTTGGGCATTACACCTCTAGTCGCTTTCCTGTTTTTTTTTATAGTCAAATTTTTATTTCACCCTGAATACTCTCCTTCCCGCATTTTGTAACGGAAATATTTTTGTTTTTTTCGTCTGTGTTCGCATTTGCCGGCACGGCCCTACTTGTCGACTTTCAATCCCTTTCCGCATGCGGTGCACATCGCCCTCCGTTTCGACACCAAATACATCGACTTCGTCGTTTTCTAACCAATCACCGCACTCCCTTTTCTCACGCTACCCTCTGGTTATTTTTCTACATGTGCCTGCAGTCTATAAAGAAGTCCGTTCTTGAAAGGTTCTTCGACGTCCCAAGAACTCTTTCAGCTCGTGAAGGGCAGTTTCGCCTCAAGCACTATCGCCGCCTGGCACACTAAAATGCAACTGGGCAATGAAGAACTCTTTCGCATCAGAAAAGAAGCTAAAAAGAACCCTTTATAGGTTTTTCACGAAGGACACTTTTAGGAGTTGATTAAGAAACACTCTTTCGGGTGCAGAATATGGACAAGCCAAAGAGCCTCTAAAGGTCTGTTCACATGACGCATCTTGTTGGCGAATCTTGTGTCTCGAAGCTAGGTTTCGGGAAACAGATGCCTCGTCTGAACGCAACCGAAAAAGTGTCGCGCCTCCCAAAAAGTGGCACGTGTTCCTCGCTTCTGGAGCAATTTTTCACTGAAACCTCACCGAGGCCTTTCAATCACCTGAAGGAGAAACACGGACGCTGCCCATGGCCGCTCGACTTCGCTATGACGCCTGACCTTCGAGGAGGAGCGAGCTTGTGGAGGAGTCTGATTTTCGGCCGATTCCGTATCCGAGCCAAAGCCGAAAAGAGAAAAGCAAACATGGCGAGCGACATGCGGAGAAGCGGTGCGTGCGGGCGATGAGTCTTGGTCCTACTCGGTTCCAAGTGTGTGAATGGCGCTTTCGCAGAACGGGTTAGTGGCGAGATGCAGATTTATCAACAGTCGTGACGAGTGCAAGCACCGGATATAAACATGATGGTTGGGGATAACATTCTTTTAGTGTTGCAAAAATCTCCGATATGCTTCGAGATCATCCGCCTGTTTTTTGACGTTCTTTGTCTCTCCCGGGTTTGGCAGGACTAGTAAACCCAGTGAGCCGAATCTGACGAAGTTCATTGAGTGGTATTAATAAAACAGACTGTCTCTTCACACTGTGCGTACTTCATAATATTTCGATGCGAAACGCTTGATATTCCCAGTGCAGATGACAAGGTTTGGCGAAATTCTCGTGAGTCAATACGTCACAAGTTTCGTGCGTCAAACTCCACGTGTGAACAGGCCGATTTCACGAAATCTCGGTTTCGCTAAACTGTAGCGCGTTGAAAAGATGCATCGTGTGAATAAGCCTTAAGAGTTCTTTTACGACCATATTCTTTTAAAAAAGTTTGGTATCCATTTACCATCCCGGCCAAGGGCGTCCACCCGAACAGTCGTGTTTTATTCCCGTTTCTGTCCCATTCTTCTCTCACGTCTTCCTTTCTTTAGCTTTCAGTCTACACATCTATTCTGACACAGGCAACTTGACCATCCGAGTATGATGACGATCGTCCTTCTCATTGCCTATACAAACCAAAGAAAAATAATCAGGGTGCCGACTACATCGTGAAACAGCATACATGCTGGTGTATCTACGCACCGACACTGTTCCAAACTGAGCATGCTTATACGCACGCAACGCCGCAAGCTTTACGCACCTACACTCGCTACCTATTTTTGCGTGCGTACGCAGCGGCCCTCTGCGTGCGCTTCTCGTAGCTCTCGTCGTGCGCGGGACAGCGCGAGACTCATATTAGCGTGACATAATACCGTAGATTGCTTGGAGCAGCTTGCATGCGCACATCTAGATGGCGCTGCAATTGCTTGCGTATGCGTTTTCGTTTCTCTGTACTAAAAGCGCTGGTTTGACGCGCTCCCCAGCGTTCCGCTGAATGCTTACGTGCATCGTACTCAGTGCAAACGCAAGGGTCTTTACGCTATTCTAAAACTTTCTAAAGTGTTGGTGCGCCTGCTTTTCCGCAAAGCACCCGGAGAGCCAAGAATTGCGATCTGCGGAAGAACCCTAAAATATGTCTCCATTTAAAAATAAAGTAAATTAAATAAAGTAACATTCAGCATGCCCTAATCACATGAAACATCACGCTCAGCGTCACAACGCCTACTTCGAATTTCGGCTTTTATTCCGGCCTCACAGTTTGACAGGGTGTGCTCCTATCAAATCACTGTGATGTCTTCTCCAATGCTCTGAGCAAAAGTAGACGCACGAGAAGTCTTAAGAGTGTAGTTATCTTGTCGCCAAACTAAGGTGTGCGCTCCTTTTTTTGCTTGTCGAAGAATAGACCAAATTCGCCCAAAGCCAAAAAAAAAAACGTTTTGAGTTTGTAAAGATTAAGAACGTGCAATTTGTGTCTTGTTGCCCTAATCCTGTTTTTTTTTTTTTACTTTTATTGCAACGGTAGCTTTCCGCACGATGCAGGTCATTCCTTTTACTGTGATTCGTGAATCGCGATTCCTCGGGAACTTTTTCTCCACGCCAAGCGCGGGGGACACATACCTCTCTTAAGTTCTGGCCGGACAGATCGATTTCCCTTAAGTGGCCCGCGTAAGAATCCCGGACTCGCGGGCGGAAGAAAAGATTGATTTCGCTCCCCGGAAAATGAATGCCGGGCGTGAATAATTCGGAGCCCCTCTGTTATTACCGCTCTGGAGGTGCTGGACTCCTTAAGCACCGCCGGCGGCGTCGGCGGTGGGGAAACTGCGCGGCTGAAAGGGCAGATCGAAATTGCATCTTCCGAGGGCTCCCAGCTTACCGAAAGGAGCAGGTGCGGCTTTGCCCCGCTAGATGGGAAAACAGGCAGCGAGATCTGTCGGCCGGAATTCGGGCAGAGGGAGGCGTCGTGAGAGAGCTCGATCATGCAGCGGATATGCACGAGGTACGACGAAATCGACCCAGCGAACTCGTCGAATCGATGCTCGAGTTCGGTTGAGTAAAGAGTTGAAGTACTGCTTGACTTCGGGCTCCCGAATAAATTAAAACGCTCCCCTGACACTTAATTCTGAGAGGACTCCTCGTGATGTTGGTGACGAAGACGGAGACTTAGACGAAGATGCGCGTTACAATAGGCTTTGGAGAGAACTAGTGCTTTTCCTCACCCTATGCGGAGAGCAAGTCGTCTGCTTCTTGCGCAGGAGTTGCGGTGACGTCAGAACGACGCCGAGCTCTGATTGGCTTTGATTGAAAGGATAGTGGGTAGACCTCAATGCTAGATGCCTTGAAGTCTACCCACTAATTCTTTCAATCAGCCAATAAGAGCTCGGTGTTCGGACATCATCGCAACCCCTGTGCAAGAAGCAGACGAACTTGCGGTCTCCACTGAATTTGCGCGTGGTTCTTGGCGGTAAACACTGATAGTATACTCGTCAAATTTAACGAGTCTATTGCCGCACCCAACGTTACCGACGCTTTCTCGTAGAAGCCGCTTCAGAAGACTACTCATACTTTTTGTTCTTTTCGTTCTTCTCGGCTCTTCAACATTCACCACTACCACCACCGCAGCCGTCGGAGGTTTTCCTGCCCTGCTTTATGAGCCACGTGGTTTTGAGAGCTGCGGCAGCGTGCGGGACGGCCGAAGACCCTCTGCCGGCCCGGGCTACGACGCCGAACGCAACTACTACGACTACGGCGGACCCTGAGACAGTCAGTTCCACAGCTCCGGCAGCAGCTACAACGATTGCTACGGGGCGCCCCCAACAGACCTCAGGATCGCTATGGAGGTTCACCGGATTATGGCGGGGGGATCCGGCCAACTCGTCGAAAGCCAACTTGTCGACGGTCAACTCGTCGACGGCCAATTCGTCGAATAGGCCAATTCGTAATAGGGCAATTCGTCGAAGGGCAACTTGTCGAAAGGGGCAATATGTCGAAGGGCGATTCGTCGAATGGGTTGAATGACGGTCCGAGGTAAAAGTTCGTGGTTCCTTGTTACCTTCTGACCTAAATCTTTATTTGTGTTTCGACCAGGGACAGCGCCCTTCTTGGGTTACACGACGGAAAGACAAATTACAAGAGGGCGAAGACAGGACAGTAGCTTGAGACAAGTTGAAAAATGTTAATTCGGGATCGTCCTTCTTTCTTTTCCTAATGAGCCACCGCAGACTGTCGAAGCGAACCGGCGTGACTGGTGGGCCAGGCGTAACGGGTGGGCCGAGTAGGTTAATGCAATCATATTTAAGCGTCTACCTTTTTTGCGGTTTCCACGTCTCTTGAAGTTCGGGCAAGCCAGCGGGCACGGAGAGAGTAACTAAATATCAGTGCGTCATATTTTAACCGGACGACGCGGAAACCACCTCCACCGACGAGGGCGACCCACGGTACCGAAAGCGCGCAAAATGTGACGTCTTGGGTCCTGAGCTTACTACTGGTCAGAGCCACTAAAAGCTTCTTTTTTGTCGATATACAATATATAAGTGGCGCGAACCGTTTCAATTATTTATAAAAGTAGTTTTTGTTCACTATTTTAGATCAGAAAAGAAACAAATGCAGTTTATAAAGTACGGAAACAAGAAATGACCCGTCGACATACCCGCCACCAAGCGGTGGAAAAGGCGGCGCATACTAGAAAGGAGTAGTGGGATCAGGCGCCGACACGGAAAGGTCCCGGATGTACGAGGCAGCGCTGCGGTCGTATGAACAGGAGGATCCGACGGGCTCTGAGCGTTCCGAAGGCCTTCGGCGAGAAGCTTTGTCTTGGGGTTTGGCCGTCTCGCGGTATGGCAGCGCGAAGTGGCTCCCATTCTAAACTGATTTTACCCGTGCTTGCTGTCGTTTGTGGCCAATGAAGTGCCATGCCGAATTAGTGTTTAATCGCGCAGCAAATGCAATGAGAGCCGCTCTGGCTGCCCGCTGCATGCAGCGTATCCAAAACATGCTTTTGTGGCGCCCTCCCGCGCCGTCGACACGGAGTGCGGCAGTTGTGAGCGCTCACGATGAGCCCACTACCCCTCCTCTAGTTCACGGCCACTCAAGCAACCAAGGACGTCATGAGGGAGGTTATTTTTTGCTCTTTTTTGTAATTTTAATTTGCCTATAACTTTTAAAATAAAGCGAATTTGGAGAAAAGAAAAGTGTCAATAAGTTACTACGTTCAGTGCGCTCGGGTTCGGTGCAAATTAAAAACCAGTAAAAAGTCCTTGCAGGACCCCTTTAACACGCGCCCCAGTGATACACGCGCGACGTAGTGATCGTCCCCCACTGCACCGTGAAAGCAGAGAAAGCTGCAAGTTCGACAAGAAAAAGCACACTCTAGGTCTATTACCGTGAGGCGATATTACGAATTACTATAGGGAAGGATTCGCTTTAAAATTTCAGGACAAAAATTATATATTATATGGCTTTCAAACAGCGGCGACCAGTTGGCCTCTTCGACGAGTTTTCCTTCGACGAGTTGCCCTATGACGAATTGGCCTATTCGACGAAGGGGCCGCCGACGAGTTGGCCGTCGACGAGTTGGCTTTCGACGAGTTGGCCTAGACCCCTTGCAAGTAGCTAGGCTAGGTGGCGCTAGGTAACTTCAATTCATGTTTTCCAAAAGTATTTTCATTTCCTTACGCTTTCATTGCGCTTCAGGATCTTCGAGAACCTTTATTATACACATATGAAGAGATATTACGCATACTACAAGCATCAACTAAACATACATTGAGCGCTTACACATACATGGCACATACAAAAATCAATACAACAGCACACTAACCCGATCACTACTCCCGACCTCTGCGTTTCCGTCTTTTACACTGATCGTTTTGAACACGACCGGGTTTGTTAGGGCGACCAGGTCCTTCCGCGTTTCCCTATGGGAGCGCGCGGGCCAAGAAATATCACGTGAACGGCTTGAAGGGGCCGAGTGTCCCGCTAGGCGCCGCCCCAGGTCAACACCAAATAAAAACACCAAAAGCACTGTCAAAGGTAGCGCTCAATCACGCGCTCAATAACGCGCTCAATCTTAAATCGCGTCTCACGCGCTCGCGAGTTCAACCTTGACAGTGCTTTCTGAAGTCAGTCTCAGCTGAGGCGCTGTTCCGAGCAAGCCGGACCAGGGTCCTAAGCTGGACGCTTGACGAAAGCGACGGCGAAATCTGGCGGCCGCTATTGGCCAACGCCACACTTGACCTTGGCGCCGGCCAATCAAATGCCGCTGAATTTCTCGCCGACTTTTCCGCCAAGCGTCCAGATTGGGGCCTAAGTAAGGCAAAATCAATAGACCCTTTCGCTGTTTACAAACATGAACTGCCTCCTGCTTCCCAAGCAGCTTCCGGTCGCTCCGTCTTTGCGAGTCTGTCGAGGCTTGCCTATGTCGCCAGTGCTAGAAAGCATAAGCGCTTAAACGCAAATCAATGTTGGAGATTTAACGAGGGCCCTCGGCTGGTCAATTTAACGTCTTGGAGGAGGCAAGTTGGTTTACAAGAGTACTCGAAAATATTTAACATATCTCGGGCTTCTTCGTTCTTTTGGCGTTCACCTGGAGAATTTGTGGTTAAACGTTTCATCGACATTTCAAACAGCGGTGTTAGGGTGGACTTTGTTCATACTTTTTATGAACCGGAAGTTGCTTGGGACGCAGGAGGCAGTTCATGTTTGTAAACAGCGAAAGGGTCTATTAGCCCCGAGAAGTTCGTGTGGCGCCCCCTTACGGCGAACCGGGGTGACGTCACGGCGAGGAGAGAAGTTTTCCCCGACTCGCCCCGCTCGCCTCTGTGGAGGCTGTGACGACGCTAGCTGTCGGCGCGCTCGTTTCTATTCAATTTTTTCCGTGTTTTTCGTAGGAAGTGTAAATTTTTAAATATGGTTTTACTGGGGTATGGCCCGTAGCTACAGGCGAAACTTCAACCAACATTTTAAGCATGGTTGACAGGGCAGGCAACGGATGAATCACAGCTGGTGTATGAAAATAAAGAAATATGGCCACAACTGCAGGAGCATGACTATAGATTTACATCTCACACAATAAATGCTGCTGATGGTCTGAATGAATTGGCAGGTTATGTATACTATATTTTTTTTGTATCTCTGTTTATAAACAAGATCGCCGAAGCAGAAAAGCTGCTTGCTGCTCGAGCAACATGCTAAATACAGTCTGGGCCATGGGGAGAAAATCACAAGTAGGACAACCCAAGTGCAGGGGCAAAGTAAAAAAAAAAAAACAAGGAACATTTATTTGTATACATTGCTCGCATTTGACCTTTGCTGGATTCGGATAGTTTTTCAATGGACTACACGGGTGGTATCTGTGGACTTGTTTATGTCAACCCTCAAGTAATGTATAACAAACGTAAGCGAAGGTGTCTAGCCCGTTATTAGTCCCTTAAGCCCTAAAATTGAGATTTTACCTAAATCAAATTGTCCTGAAGCTAAAATACCAGAAGCTTTTCTCACGCAGGCTGTCACCCTTCGCAGGTTCCACATTTTCTGCTACTAGTGCAGCATCTACCACTGGACAGCCGTTCGAATGCTTGCTTTTACTCCTATTTTTCTCTGTTGTCAGAGAGTCCAGCTGTAGGGAGTCTGGAGGCTAAAGAAGCTTTTGGGTACCTGCAGCAGTGTCTCTTTTAATCTGAAATGACAATTCAAACTAAACGGTGTATTTTCCGAATACTTAAGGCTGGAATAAAGAATGTCAGGAAAAAGTATAAACATTCCAAATTACGGTACTATTGCTGTGCATATTTTGGGCAGTTCAATACATATCATACAGGCAACAGGGGGCAATTCGGCCGTTTTTGCTGCTACCATACAAACTAAATTCCAGTAATTGTACATCTTCTGAAAAATATGCCTGCATACGTGTATAAACTATATACTGAATTCACGAAGAAGCTACATTTATGTAAAACAACCCTGTTCCACGAGCACTTCAATGGCTTTCAGACGCAGTGCCTTTAAAACATCTGCGAACCAGCGCCTGCAGAGTGGCAGCGCAGAGTCGGGGTCGCGAGCTAATTTGCCGACCACCCAAAGGCCCATGATATAAATGCCACTTCAAATGCCTTGAAAGCGGGATGTAATATCGTCCTAAATCATGAACATGCAAGGAACAGAATTCCAGCGTCTGAAACACTTGCGCCACCGCTTCACCGACCCCTCGCAAGATTGCCTTGTGTCATGTGGACGGACGGGGAGGTTCATCGGAGGAATCGCCTCCGCCGATAGCTTTCGGGATTTGTAACCCAATTTTAAAGGTAAAAGTGACAAGCAGGCTTATAAAATGTACGGAAGCACGTCAATATCGGCCTAACTCAACGTCTTGTACACCGGGTAAACGAGGTCCAGCTCCTCGAATCGGTGCAAAGAAGCGAGCCGCATGCGAGATCGCGGAGCGGAGTCCTCCGCCTGACGTCACGGTACACCTCAGCCAATCAAGGCGCGGCGACCGCAGCGACGCTTGTGTTCGCTCTCGAGGCTAATAGCAGTACAACAAAGAGACCAAAGCGTTGTATAAAAAATGCGGAGTTATTTTTATTTGTTTCTGCCATCACGAGCTATCACCGATCTTAAATGTTTGCCGAAATTCGCTCCTTTCATTGAGACCACAGCGGCAAACACAAGATGATAACGGCGTTTTCTTTTCGTTGATGGGCGCCTGCCTGTCTGCTTCATGGACGAGTCCTGACGTCAGCGTTAATTCGAACCTAAGCCACCAGTCAAACGTTCCTCAGAAAAAGAAAAAAACGGCAACTAGTATGGAGTTATTTAATACCTGCATGACTGTACACTTTCAACCGTGAGGCGAGGTTCCGGGAAAGAAATTATCTATATCACAGTTTGTTTGTTTGCTTGTTTATTGGTTCAACCCAGGAGGGTAATGCAACTGTGAGCGGGCATCAGCCCATACCAAGGGGTCCACAGTGCCTCTATGCCAAAAAAGGAAAATAAAAAAATAATGAGTAATTAAAGCCGGTACATAAATGAATTGTGTCCGTGAGTTGTGAGAGAACACAAATAGAGTTAGATGCGCCGAAGGTGTGCCGTGACGCTCTTCGTGAATGTTCGAACTGAGACCCTGTCGATTGGTGGTGAACTGCTGCCTGGCGGGGGGGGGAGGGGGGTTCAAAGTTTTACTGCACGGGGTGCGAAGGAGTTCTAGTGACGAATCGTATGGGTTAAAAGGGGCTGCAGTCCACCAGTGCGAGTGCGCCGCAGGGAGGAGGCGAAAGAAAGCGAGGAGTCCCGTAGCGGAAAAGTGGCTAGCACCCGTGTGGTCGCTACTTGACGTCAATGTTGAAGCAGGTCCCTGCCGACTAAACGGAGGAGGTGCAGTGCTCGATAGAATGGTGTTCGGGGGCCAAGTTGGCGCCTCATAATAAGGTAGGAAGCGCGACGTTGCACCGACTCGAGGAAGGCAACAAGTTGCCTGGTTACGGAATCCCACACCGAGCAGCATGACTCCAGGATGGGCAACAACAGTGCTGTGAACAGCAATTGATCTGGGCACATTGGGACTGGCTCTTTTGTGGACCGAATGACGAAGCCAAGTAGTCACCTTTCCCCGGCCACGACGTTTTGGACATAGCGATGGAAATCGAAATGCTGGTCGATGATGACATCTATAGGAGGTGGATATGCGTTGTTCCTGGGATCTCCACTCGGTTCAGGAAAAGTGTTGGAGGGGTCGAAGGTTGGCGGCGCGAGGCAGTGATGTGTATGGTAGCGCATTTGGTTTAAGTTTATGGGAAGTTTGTTATCTTTTGACCAGAGAACAATGCGATCTAGATCAGCTTGTAGCTCTTTACCGAACGTACAATCGCAATAACGATGAGAAAAGTCCTTAAAATACAGACGATTATCCTCAAAACGTCGCCGGTCGTGGAGCGGAAACACACAGATACACACGCGAAAGCGTCTGCTAGTGTGTTCAGCTACAGCGTCAGAAAACGCGGTTGCGGTTACGCGAACTAGAGAAAGTACTGAATAAGCAAAAGCAAATGCGGCGCCCTCGCGCTGCCTCCGGTGACCTGGTCGCCTCTATAATGCCGGTCGTGGTTGCGAACGTACGGAATTTCTCGGTGACTGCCAAATAACAAAAATATTCTCAGCATGGTCATTTTATTTCAGCAATGTCATACTTCTGAGAGGATTTGGAATGGCTCAGGGGATGAATCTCTTAGTAAAACGTAAACGCTCGATCATGCCGTAAGTATTTGAAAGTCAATAAATCAAGCCGCTCCAATGCGGTTCCAAGCCACACGTTTGCTTCCCCGCACGGCTCGTCGTAGCCAGTATTTCTATTGTAGTGTTTGTTTTTTTATTTGTGCGGTTCGCGCGCGGCTGCAATTGTCGTCTTGAATTATTCTCTATAGAGCGGACATTCACTCAGATGGAAGTGATGCTTCACGTGCAGAGAAATCGCTTTTAAATCAACTTGAATGCAGTCAAAGCCGCAATTTGCGGCAGGTGTTAAGCGTATAGAGCTACGCCGTGGCGAGCTCGAAAACTTCTAGCGCTCATCCCAGCGCGCCACTTGGAGGGCAGTTTCTCTAGGAACCGTAGTATATTTAAACAGCATAATCAAGGATACCTTTTTTTTGTATTTACCTTAATATATTTTTTTTAATTCTAAAATTCGAAACTGTAAATATACGTGCTTTCCGCCACATTTTTTGTACTGTTCGGTCCTTTCCCCAGAGCGCGATCGCTTTCGGGGAGGAGGCAACTGACAGTCACATTGGCCACTGTACAGTAGGAGCTTGCGGTTCAGACCAGCGTTCCAACATGACTATCCGCACGTCGATCGATTACACCTAATCCCTCAAGTGGTCTTAAACTCTTTATTGTAAAGCGTAATGTCAATCTGCGACACCCCGCCCCCTCCGATCACGACCCGACCAGCGGCATCAATGTCCAACAGTTTACGTCATCTCATCTTGTTGTTACACCACTGATACGCGAACACACGGTCACATCGGCGATAATTCCAGTCTTCTGTCCACAACGCACAACACTGCCATCACGATGTTGCTGCTATATATGTTGCTGCCGCGCAGAAATACAGAACCACGTTGATTGCCGCTTGGCACTCGGCATCGGAAAACAGAACCAAACAGAAGGCACCCAGGCACCCGGCAGCAAAACCTGCCTGTCTTAGACGCAGTTTCTGCGATTTCCTTAAAGGGGCCCTGCAATCATAATTAAGCGTCTACCTTTTTGCGGTTTCCACGTCTCTTGGGGTTCGGGCAAGCCAGCGGGCACGGAGAGAGTCACTAAATATCAGTGCGTCATATTTTAACCGGACGACGCGGAAACTTCCTCCACCGACGGGGGCGACCCGCGGTACCGAAAGCGCGCGTAATGTGACGTCTTAGGTCCTGGGCTTACTACTGGTCAGAGCCGCTAAAAGCTTCTTTTTAGTCGAAATACAAAATATAAGTGGCGCGAACCGTTTCAATTATTTATAAAAGTAGTTTTTGTTCAGTATTTGAGATCAGAAAAGAAACAATTGCAGTTTATAAAGTACGGAAACAAGAAATGATCCGTCGAGATACCCGCCACCAATCGGTGGAAAAGGCGGCGCCTACTAGAAAGGAGTAGTGGGATCAGGCGCCGACACGGAAAGGTCCCGGATGTACGCGGCGGCGCTGCGGCCGTAGAGACCGAAGGACCCGGCCGGCTCTGAGCGTTCCCAAGGCCTTCGGTGAGGAGCTTTGTCTTGCGGTTTGGCCGTTTCGCGGTATGGCAGCGCGAAGTGGCTCCCATTCTGAACTGATCTTTACCCAGTGTTTGCTGTCGTTTGTGGCCAATGAAGTCTCATGCCGAATTTGTGTTTAATCGCGCAGCAAATGCAACGAGAGCCGCTCTAACTGCCCGCTACATACAGCCTATCCAGAACACGCTTTAGTGGCGCCCTCTCGCGCCGTCAACAGGGAGTACGGCAGCCGTGAGCGCTCGCTCAGCTCACCACCCCTCGTCTAGTTCACGGCCACTCAAGCAACCAAGGGCGTCATAAAGGAGGTTGTTTTTTGCTTGTTTTTGTAATTTTAATTTGCCTATAACTTCTAAAATAAATCGAAATTCGAGAAAAGAAATGTGTCATTAAGTTACTACGTTCAGTGCGCTCAGGTTTGGTGCAAATTAAAAATTAGTAAAAAAGCCATTGCAGGACCCCTTTAACGTCGAAAACGTCGACACAGTTCCGCGTGGTCTCGCGTGGGTCCCGCCATCCGGAGACGGTCGGCTATCTCACCCAGTGTACGTAGCGCTGCTGGCACTGCTTCGGAACTTCGCTGTTCCTAGCGGCTTTGTTTGCTTGTTTGATAAAATTAGTGGTGAAAACGTCAATGCAACCGAAATGTTCTGCACGTTTGGACTGGGAGACGGAATTACAGGCGGCCTTCGCTGCCAGTGAAGCTCGATCAACTCAACAACATTTATTAAACAACGTGCGCGACGTGCTCGAAAAACGAAACCGAAAGAAGATGAGTCGGGAGGGCGGAAGCTTTCTCCCGTCTGCCTGAAGAAGGAGAAAACGTCTCGTTCCTCCCTTCTTCTCGTGTCTGCTTGGGGGCGCGTCAGTAGAAGGGAGGAAAATGCGCCCTTGCTACCATTTTTCTCCATTTTTTCTTAGTGCGGGACACCAATCCCTGCATTCTCCTTGATGCTTGGGTAATTTAGCAATAGGTCTATTAGAGAAAACAATCGCCACCCCACGCAGGTGTGCGACGATCGGCAACACATGTCCATGCTCATCGGGACGTATTAAAGAGGCCGTAACGAACAACCGTACGATGACCCTTTCAAGGTGCTAGAAAGGCGCGACAAATTTTTTCTTTTGGACTGGAATGGACGGCGGGACACTATCTCCATCGACCGCCTAAGCCTGCCCATCTTGAGTCGGTAGCAACATCAAGCATACAACCTCTCTTTTGGCCGTTCCCATCCACAGCACCAACGGCGCCGCAACCAAAAACCAACGAATGCCAGCATCATCGCTCAGTTGGTGGTAATCACTTCTTCGGATGACGTTTCATCAAACGACGTTTCATCGACACGCGATGTTTCATCGACAGATTGTTTAATCGACAAATGGTCTCATCGACGGCTCAGATTAGCATTTTTTCTGTAACAAGCTGCATGAGACTTACGCCGCGAAGAGGCAACTGCGAGTCGGTCAGGCGGTTTAACATTTTTGCAATATGCCGCCGCACACCGTCGCCGCGAAGCGGCGTGAACGCAGGCAGGGGGGTCGGGGGTCAGAGGGAGGGGGCGGGGGGGGGAGGGAGGGTCAACGCGCACCTTAGTGATACACGCGTGACGAAATGTCCCTACAGCCTGCAATTCGCGTAACGAGTTTCGACGAAATGTGTGTCCATGAAACGTGTGTCAATGACAAGTTGTCCTCGAAACGAGCTTCGACGGAGCGTGGACCCTCGCTCAATGTCTTGGGCACATCACCCTAGCGACCCCTCTAGGGGTAAAAGGGAGGGGGGGGGTGCCTTGTACAGTGGGTGCCTCGCAGCCACTCACTGTACGAGCGCTGACGAAGCCGCACCTAGTGCGATGTGTTGTATCGTGTTGGTGCCACCAACGGTAGCACCTGGTATTTTCTGGTGCCACAATGGACTCACGTAAAGACCTTTTGTTATCTATGGCAAATTCAACTTGTAGGTTTGGAGCGATCCAAAGCCGCTCCATGCTCGTACGTTTAGAGCAGTGAATGCTAGCTCGCGTTTGCATGTGCAAAAAGATACCAAGAAAAAAGCGCTCCGTAACCGCTCTAAATCTACCAGTCGAATTTACCCAAGGGTGTTTCCACGTCAGATGGAACAATGACTGTGCACTGTGCAGGTAATATTGTTGATATTTCGGTAATAAATATATGTGAATGCTATGTTCTTGGGAGGAACATTCGGCTATATGTGAACGCCGTAGCTATATATTTCCCAGAAATTAAAATTGAGAAGCTAGAGGCTTGGACGTTGCCGAGATTTCACTATGGTAATGTGCACAGCCACCAATGTCCAACCAAAGCAGGCACGTAGTTTAAAACAAAAATGTCATTTATTTTATAGACAAGTTACATTATGAACACCAAATATTAAAAATTACACTGATATGTTTGCTTGCAAAACATTTGCGAAACACGTAAAACAAACGTTCTGAGAAACATTTATAAATTAATTACCAACAAACAACTTTACGCAAAACGTCGCAAAACACATCAAAGTGTGCGTCTTGAAATGCAGCTTACGAATATATAACGATATAGTTGTTTAGCCATCATTGTATATTTGTTATTAGTTAAGGAACGTAAGTCTATCATCTAAAAGTAACAACATTGGACGTCAATATTCGAAGAAAACTCCATCTTTTATTTCTTTTAAACTCTCCTTACGTTACGAAAGAATTTCCCAGTATAAATGCATGTATTATCTATGTATCAAAATATCCCTAAGATCTAAGAATCTAATTACGAAAAACACCGAGACTGGCGTAAAATATGGGACGGCGCAAACTCCTGTGTTGTGCCTTACTCATGTGTTCAATTTACAACAGCTCGTCTGCGCACCTACTTTTTGTTCTAATACCCTAGTTAGACGAGCGCCCTCATCTCTCATAAAGCCAACGATCGTTGGCTTAATGTTGAACTCAACCGTCATCGAGCTTAACTATGTTGTCCGGTTTTACACAATACGCAGGTCTAACAACCCCAGTTGAGTTGCGCGTCACGGGAAAGTTGAAAACGAAACAAAAGCAAAACTGATCTCACATTACCTTTTTTTTTTTGAAAGTGGTGCAAATGAATTATATTCGCGCTTTTTATTCATTATAGACTTTTAAAACAAAATAAAATAACTTCTTTGTTTCATTCTAGAGCAAGAAAATGATAATCAGAACATTTCACCCGAATTCATGCAAGAGAGACATACGAAAGTCTTATCGGCCCCGACAGCATAATGGCCGCCCTCACCGAGCTTTTACTAGACAACTGTACATTGGCTTCCGCGACCTGCCGTACCCGTCTTAACAGGAGCTCTTGCTCCAAATCAAGGCTATTCCGACACTATTTTTTGTTACGATACTTTCTAGATACCTCTCTTAATCTTCCGCAATAGTAAGTGCTTCACTGGCGCTGGCCATGAGAGGCAATGCGGCGGACGCCGCCATCTTTAGCTCTATTGGAGCTTTGGGGCGTACCCCCATCAGTTAACTGAGGTAGGCCAGCTCAGTTGAACTGAACGTTAGTAATACCCCTGTTATACCCCGGTTACAAGGGCACCCTTAACTGTGGTTAACTCAGCTTAAAGGGACACCGACACCCCCCAATTTGTTTTTTTCCTTTTTTGTCGGGCGATTTATTATGGTGTCGGAATATTACCCAATTAATATTTTGCTACAAAGTCACGTATTTTTTTAATAAAGTCAAAAAACGCAACTGCTCGAAACCGAAACCGAAACTCCCGCACCGCACGGAGAAGTGGAGAGGAGAGAGTGAGTTGCGGAAGTCACGTAACTACACCCGACCGTGCGGGTTTTTTTTTTTTTTCGCACTTAGCAGTCGAAATGCGTTTGTTGTGCGATTCCTTTGCAGTTATGTTTGTTCCGCTCGCTGTTCTGTACTTCAAGATGAGTTGTTTTGTACATTTAAAGGGGATCTCCGCCGATTTTTTGGTAGACTTCAATTTGGCTAGAAATTTGCAGACCGCATCAATAACCCTTTCTCAACTGATAACCAAAATATTTTTAAAAATTAAAAAATTTCCGTGAAGTTATTGAATTTTCAAGTTACGCCGGCCGCGAGGGTTCCAGGGAGGCGACTCTCTACTGGCAACAATAAAAAAAGTTCCTACTTTTCTCTACCCGCGTACGTCACGGGTGTGCAGGCGGACGAGCGACTCGGGCAGCCGCGAAGTGGCTTTCCGGACGCCAGCGATCGAGATCGAATTTTTCGCATCTTCAAGGTTGAAAGTTCCTTTGCAATGTGTAGCAATCTGTGCTCCGCGATTGATTGTAGAAACAGTGCCGGAAAAAAGCTTATTTTTTTACCCTTGTTTCCGTGGGCGAAAGAAAAAAAAAACGTTCCCCGGCAGCAATGGAGGCCAGCCACGTCAAAGTGCTTTTGCGCGAGCTATGTGCCGAAAGAACTATACTTCGTTTCAGCTTGGGTCCAGACGCAGCCGATGCTACAAGCACGAGCGTGTGGCCCTGAACAGTGCCTCTACTGCACGAGCGCGCGTGCTTGGCAGGGACGCTGGAAGCCCGGTGCTCGCGCTTGTAGCATCGGCTGCGTCTGGACCCAAGCTGAAACGAAGTATTGGGCAGGAGAGCGAACTATAGGGGGCGCTTTATCGAGCTTGTTGTCCCCACAGCCCGGTGTTTACCAACACAGCATAACAAAGAAATTGAACCTGGCCGTGCACGGTCTGGGCACGAGCGCTTCGCTCTGACCAGTGCTTTGGTCGCACGAGGAGCGGCCTTCGAATCGTGATCTTCGATTTCTCGGATCAAAGACAAACAAGAAAATACGGTTTGTTGTCCCCACAGCTGAAGCGTGCCGCTAGAGGCGTGACCGTTCGATCTCCTCCCCAATAGCGTCACGTAAAACGTTTTCACTTTTGCTCGGAATACTTTATAGCCGCGTGCTGCGAGTTGAGTATCCTTCACCAGCTGGAACAGCTTCAAGAGCGGCGAGCGCAAACTCAAGTCGGCTGTGACAATTACGACATCCGTCCAAAGAAGAGCGCTAATAAAATTGACAATTATAGCACACAATCTAGCACTATAGTCGACATTTTGCACAGTCACATTTGTTATTCACAATTGGATCAGTTATTTTTTTTTTTATAAACACTATATTTGTTTTGGACGTCGAATCTAGTTTGGGCTACTCTCGGAGTTCCACTCACGCGGCCGATATGTTGAAGACGTGAAGTGAAACATCTAAACAAAGTTCAAGTCTGAATTTAAACATGACTTTCGACATATTGCTATTCCTGTCTGCTATTACAGAGGTTTATAGAGCAGGTGTTGAGCTCCATTATTATACGATAGAGCCTTGCCTGGTTTGTCAAATGGTTGGCGTGAAATATTCTCTGTAGAAGAAGTGATGAAAACGGCTTTAATTTATTCTAATGCGGAAAAACTTTATATAGGGCTGAAAAGTATTTTTTAAACCATGAAAATATTAATGTCGCTGAGGAAAGGCATGCAAATTTACAGCTGATAGAAACTGTCCTAAACCAACTTAATTTAAAAAAGAAAGAAATCTTCTATAGAATTACCCCCTTCCCATGTGCTCTCGTGGATGGGTGTTTGAACGCGTTGCATTCTAATCCAAAAGTAAAGAGAAAAGATACGGGTACATAATTTTTTAGTAACTTTTCTTAACTTATTTTGAATTAAAAGATTTATGATGTTTTTGTACCTCACGCACTATTGTATCTTCAAGCAAATATTCTTTATATAGAGATGAACAGTGTATTTGTGTATTTTATACGCATCCCATCGCACCTTGATGTTTGGCTTGGTGGTGGCGAAGTTCTTTTAATCGTCATTTTAACACGATCTTAATGACCAGTAACCTGTCATCTGATCTACACGAATGCAGTTCATTTCATTTTATACATTTCATTGTTTACGGGAATCACAGTCTACATGTCTTAGGTCCCAGCCCAGCACGCACATCTTCATCGCTTTGGAAGGCGAGCAATGTACGCGCCACACGCACGAACTCTGAAAATGGCATCGACCAGAGGCGCTTTTCAGAAAGGGTCTACAGATCTTTTGCTAAATTACTTAAGCACCATGGAGCATATTCATGCCACAAGAGTAGTCACACGTGCTGACGCCTGCAACAGTAACTTTTCAAAAGAAAATCTAAAAGAGATGGCACGTTCCTTCAGGTCATACGAGCCTGTGGGGCATCTGCACCCACATTCCGAGCATTTTCCGCGGTGCTTTGGCAATTCGTCAAAACATGCATTGCGTGACTCTTCAACCTTTCTTCGCCAGCCATCTTCTAATAAATAGATAACGAATTTACTAGCGATATCACGAAACTAGCGCGCCGCGGATTAAGCGTAGCGAGTTGCAAAAACGGTTTTATGAAAATTCCAATTGCTCCCGTTTTTCTTTTTTTACTTTCTTATAGTTATGCACGTAGGCCAAGGCCATACTTTGTGCAAATATATATAATTATCAACTTCAAACAGCACGAACGCCCAGGTTTTCTTGCTGTAAGACGCGAGAAAGGCGGGCGCGAGCGTACCCGATTGCCGGCCGCGCGCCTCGCTGCACACAAGTGACGTCACGCTTGGGCGGCGGAGAAAACTGGGGAAAAACTAGGGAGAACAATGTTTCGGTTTCGGCAGCAAACAAAATATCACTTTTTTTAATTAACTAGAGTGAATCTGGGAGAACGAGATAGCATTTCGGAATCAGGAAGCCATCCGCATTCAGATTATGCCTTTGGATTAGGTAGCTCGAAAAGTCGGCGGAGTTTCCCTTCAAGGCTGCGATCTCACGGCAGCTATCTTGAACAAGGTGTTAGTTCAACCAATAGATGGCGACACGAACCCGTGCGGTGGCCGAAATATTGGTTCACGGTGGGATGGCTCGAGCACCATCACGTTCCCATCGTGGCCTTGCTCACGCCTCTGCCAGCTGTGCTCAGCTGGCTCAAGTAGCGTGGCCCAGCAAACTCATGTATGCGAGAATGTCAGGCTGATATAGGGACGTGCGGTTCGCCCGTTGCCACGGGCTTTCGCAATAAATCTTACCAAAAAGGAATCAATTGTTGATTGACGTGTCAATATTCTGTCAATGAAAAATTTTTCTGCAGGAATGCACGCTCAGTAGACTCAATCTTCCAAGACATCAGTGGAAGCGGACGTCAAGTAAACTGCTTCGCGATTTACGGTAATTACCTCACCATTATAATGACGACTGAAAAGTGACGTCACGAAATATTGTGTTTCACGGTATCCGGAAGATGCTGTAAAGGTTGTTACATTATAGTTCCCAAAAAACAAACGCCGTTGCAATATTTTCGGAAGTACCGACACAGATTATGTTGTAAGTACAGCTTAGGAGGAATATGATGAAAAGCATCAGTATAAATAGGAAGACGTTTATTTGCACTGAAGACGCTATGATTGAGCGGCGTTTAGCGACGGCAAGTGATGAGCGTTCAGGAATTTATAAGTTCACATGATTGCTAGCTATGGACATGTGGACAATGAAGACCTGTTTTTTCGGGATATTGAGTTGCGGTGATGACCTGATATCGGACGACTCGTGGCAGACGAACAAGCAAGTTTCTTCTCAGCGAATGCTAAGCGTCAAGTGTCAAGCACAGCACGTCGCTACCGACGTTGTCGACGTTTCGAGCACTTACCGTTTTCGACAAATGTGTTGGCACCTGGGCTAACTTTGCGGAAAGACTCGAAGTCTTCCTGGAGTCAAGCGCCATCATGAACAGTAACTGAAAACGATCCACTATTCAGTCGGTGGGTGGCAAAACGTATCCGCATCTGCGGAGTCATGGTCGATGCGTACTCTAAGTGGTTGGAAGTTTACACGATGCATGCCAGAACGTCCAAACGCGTCATTGACGTTCTACGCTCTCTTGTCGGTACTTTTGGCCTACCGAAAATACTTTTCTTTGATAACGCGCCGAATCTTCTTTCAAATAAAAAAAAGTTTTTTAGAAAAATAAAAACGGCATCAGGCACCACATTAGTGCACCATACCATCCTGCAACTAGCGGGCAAGCAGAACAGATGGTGTGTGGAACGAAGAAAGCCCTCTTGAAGCTTACGGAAGAAGCAGTTCAGTGAAGAATCGCCAGGTTCTTGGTCCGGCAGCACGCGACGGTCTCATTTTTCACGAGAAAAACACCCGCCGAAGCAATGTTCGACGGACGAAGAGCCGCACCCCTCGATATCATGACACTATGGCCTACGAACGAAGATCGAGAGATTCCCAGATCGGGAGTAATGGCAGTTTATTCGATCGGACAACTCGTCTACGTGAGGAATTTCAGCGGAAGTCCGGCCTTTCATGTAAAACTTGAGTAGAAAAGGCTCTATGTTGTTTGACCAGATGGTGTCATCCCTCAGAATACGTTGGATAGCAATGCACTTGAGTGTAAATATAACGAAATCACAAAACTTTCTTCGTATATTGTATAACTGTCCTTGTATTTGGTAGCAGAAGCTATGGTGGTGGTTTGAACCTTTCACACCATGGCTCTTTTTTGATTTTTCGCATCATACTCTTTTGCGGTTTCGGTAGGCTCTAAGGATCTTTTGGAACGAGGACACTTTACCTCAACGAGGCCATTTGTTCCAAGCAGTCCATCAGGGGATGCTGCTAGAAATCTGTCCTTCATTTTAATGAATAAGCCGCGCTTTTGCACAGTGCAGTTTCCATGTTCCACGTACAGTTGTAAAGCAGCATCCTCATTGATTCTACCATGTTCTCTTGCGGGTGAAGAAAAGCCTTTGGGTACACGATACTTCAAACAAGTCTGGCCCTGTACATTGTGATTCGATACCCACTAATGTCGTCGTCCTTACAGAGCCTCATCATTTAAGCATTACCTCGTCACCTCATATCGCTCTTCATCAACAGTAAATACAATAGGCTACCGCCGTATAACAATCCATGAATTGAAAAATTGAGTCGTTCAGTCCATCATTATGTTTATTATTTATATAATGTTATTACGTTACATTACCTCAAGACGATCGACGTCCATCGTCGCTCTTCAAATATACCCGTATATAAATTAGACGCAAAATCACAAAGAACACAGCGTGCCGCCTCTTTTCTTTGGATCTTTTTGAAACCAGCGCAAGCTGGCGTTCTCTCTTCTGAGAGGGTTAGAACGATCACTCATAAAACCCGCGTTTCTCCTAACCGGCCGCTTCCTCCTCTCATCACGTGTAGTTGGTTATAACTAAATAAGCTATAATAATGGTGTATTATTATTATTTAGTTTCAGTTTCAGTCAGGGGAAAGGAGGTTCGCAGGAACTAGAGCCGCTAAATTAGCTGCGCTTAGAGTATCGGCACTCCGCTCCCCTACATTGTTGTGGGCGCCGCCATTTTGGTGCTTGTGCAGAGCAGACGCAACTGCCGATCGTCATGATTCAAAAGTGCGACTTCCTCAGCATTAGACTCGGTGTTAGGAGGCTCATGTAATATTGCTTTGCTTTGTCGCGAACTGTTTAAACATTTCTGGAGGACGAAGAAGTGTTTCCTTTGATTTCAGATAAAGCTTCAGATAACTTGCAACCATAATTTTAGGCCACAATATGGCCAAGTGTCGCTACTCTGAAGCGTAGCTGATTTAGTGGCACTAGCGAAAACAATGAGGAAGGGGAAGGCGTCAAAAGGTAGTGGCTTGTGAAACCCACGAGGCTTATGTCATAAGGGAGGGGGAGTGTTGAGATACGGGAAAAGGGGGTAAATGTCCATGCGTACTATTATTCACCCTAAATTACGTCATGGCCCCTTCAGGTATTACAAGCTCCTTGAACAAAGGCATGAATAGTGTCATTAAATATGCTACGCTTCAGAGTAACGACACTTGGGCATATTGTGGCTTAAAATCATAGTTGGCAGTTATCTGAAGCTTTATCTAAAATCACAGGAAACGCTTTTCCGTCCTCCACAAATGTTTAAACAGTCCGCGACAAAGCAAAGCAATATTGCATCAGCTTCCTGACACCGGATCTAATGCTGAGGAAGTCGCACTTTTGAATCACGACGATCGGCAGTTGCGTTTGCTCTGCACAAGACCCAAAATGGCGGTGCCCGTAACAATGTTGGGGAAAGGAGTGCCGATACTCTAAGCGCAGCTCATGTAGTGGCTCTAGGCACGAAGTGAACTCGGGTGTATTCTTTTCCTTTTCGTCTTTATTGTTTATCGATTTAAATCATATCGAATAATGAACACATTATATCACACTACGGTTGTGTAGTTACTTATCTTAGCAGAGTCGACAGTTGGGCG
Source organism: Ixodes ricinus (assembly GCA_037355805.1). Classification (NCBI taxonomy): domain Eukaryota; kingdom Metazoa; phylum Arthropoda; class Arachnida; order Ixodida; family Ixodidae; genus Ixodes; species Ixodes ricinus. Next base: position 41,466 of record JAZHYW010021709.1, read on the forward strand.
AGTTGGTAGGTATTGAACATAGTTACAGTTGCGCACACAAGGACAGGACAGAGAGAGAAACACGCTTGTCTGTCGTCTACGTGTTTCTCTTCTCTGTCCTTGTCCTTGTGTGCGCAACTGTAACTATGTTCAATACTTATCTTAGATTTATTAACCTGACCCAGTACTTAAACCATTCATTTGTCAATAGTAAATCTTCCAACATATTTTCTCGATGTGAAGGTAAAAAGATACGGAGATTGATGATGATACAGACGCCAACGCCGCCTTCGAAAATTTCTTGAACATTAGAAATCAGCAGTTTTGTCTGTCATACGGCAGGTAGCGCAACAAAAGACCCAAACAGTTTTTAATTGTTTTTAAAATTAACTAAGCTCTACACCTATCAAGAAACCAAAGCAAGATCATTGTGAAAATCGAATACATCGCAATGTATATCTATTCCATGCAATAAATGTTACTAGATGCCAATAAATCTGTTTGATGTCCATAAAAGATATGCGCCAAAAGCAGGTAAGTTTGAAGGGCTCCTGGAGCGTTATGACTTCGAAAATAAAAAAAGCCATCGTCCACTTTTTGGGCAACCATTGTAGTTCTAAATGTTATAAAAGATTTTATCATAGTTTAATTATTTCTTCAGCGGCATTTGAAGCACCGTGACTCGAAGCACAAAAAGTGCTACGTTTGATATAGAATATCTAAACAAAGAAAATTTACACAACATTAATTGTTTTTTTGCATATTACCAATCGTAAGCACTACATCTGTAGCTAATTTCATTGCCCTAGCGCATGTCATTAATAACATATTTGTGCTGCAAAATTACAATTTTAGGGCAATATTTGGAGAGATGAACAAAACAAAGTAGTGCAAATACCAAAAAAGTATATCGTTAGATTCTACTCCGACATCATCTTAACAAAACTGCTCCATTGGAACCGTGTTATCTTTAATCGATTCTTCATGAAACATCAACCAGCGGAGCAAGTGAGGGTCCGCGCCATCATATTCGCAACGCTACAAATGCGCATGAGCAGTATAAACCAATACATACATAATATCAAATGAAAGAGGATTACCTTGCCTTTCGAACGACATCAATCCCACAAAACAGTATTCAAAAGAAGATGAGTAATGACCTGCCAAAAAGTACCTAAACTGCCACATTTCAATTAGTAGTGAGTGCCCGTGGTGAATTCCCATGATCGGCTCCGAAAAGAATACTCCCAAGATGTTGCGTGAAGAGCTGCCTCACATGTCCTGCATCTGAAAGTGGCATTGGGCGGCAGAGTGCACAGGTTTCCGAAAGATCAAAGGGGCGGGATCAATGGCTGGCTGCAATTCCTGTAGAAAAGTTACGCGAAGCTCGGAAAGCGGACGCTAGCCGATTCATGTGCTCGTCGCATTTTGTGGAAAGTGACTACATTGAGTTCGCAGGTGTCAAAAATGAAATCCCATACCATTTAGTTCAGCGATGTACCGTCCACAACAATTGTTTTTCAATGATAATTGTAAAATAAGAAATGTAAACTTCGCAAAATGCTTAAAAAAAAAAGGTACACTTACACCAGGGATCGAACCCCTGCCCCCTGCGTGTGAAGCGTACGTCTTTCTACTGAACTACTGAAGGAATTCTACATGCGTAGTAATGCAGCCGGTCGACTGTATGTAGGCTGTTTGCTGCCGATTTCCCTTCAGTACATGCACTCCCGGCTTGAAGTCGGGCAGCACCACGCGTAGGCCACATTCGCACCTCGTAAAGAAACCATACGCGTGCGTATACGACTTGAAGTACGCACTTCGTGCTTGACGTTTGAGCGAACGATATGTCTTCAGCCACGAGAAGGGACGACGGCTCGGCGACGTCTTCGTGCAATCGGCTTGTTGGTCGGGCGTGTCGTACGGGATGAATATCAGTTCTTTTGATTGGTCCAAAATGTCTCTTTAGAAGGAAGACCGAATTCTCCGGTGCCGTGAACGACAGTTCTGAAGTAAAGGTCCAACGCCCGTCGTCCGCTGCCATCCGCTAGCCCCACGATACGCGAAATGACGCCATGTTGAGAATTATGCAGTGAACGTACAGAATGCTTCCGGTTGTCTGTGCTAATTTTTTTTTCAATCAATGTGTTTGCAGCTTTTTGGAAGCCACAAAATATGGGTTTCTTATTTTCTTTTCTATTTTAATATTGACTGTGTGCCTTCAATGACCCACGACTTTGATTAAATTTGGGGGTCGCGTCGAAACCTTAGAAAACGGCCCGTGACCACGGAAAAGAGAGCTAGCGCAACTCAAACTGGCCAGTTCTCGATCGGCGGTTTTCGGGCGGAAAGAAACCGACTTTAGAGCCGCAAATTCTATTCTGGGTAGTCGGGCTCTCATATGTCACGTACAACTAAAAACCTCGGCGAACATAAATACCCTGTAAGTGTCCCTTTAACTGTTGTTACGCGGCACCACAGTTGCAGCACTATACTATCGGACAGCTATTTCAGAAGTGAAGAGCGCGCGTGCACTGCTTTGATGGGTGCTCAAGATGCTCAAGCGCACGTTCGCCCATAGCTTTGACTGCATAGCCGCACAATGTTGTCCGCAAGTATTGTGCGCTAACTGTGGCTTAGTGTAACTACAGTTAAGTGTGCCCGTGTAACAACTAGGGTACAAAAACACTCAGTTGGGAAACTAACCCCTGGAACCCGGGCCGCTCGCGTCCACCGAGAGCGTAACGGGATACGATTACAGCGCCGTCCTATAGGGGCGCTGTAATCGTGGCGCTGCGAGATGTTCGCCACCGGCTTTTGCGCGACTCGACGGAATACGTACGTGCACCGTGCAATTTCCGGGGTGGCTGCTGCGGGAGAAATGACGGCGTTGCGACCGTGTTCAGTTCGCTTCTCGAGCACGGTGAGCCAGTGACAAATGCGCCCGGGCCGCGTACGCGATTGGCTCTCACTTTCCCCACCACTTCAACTACTACGCTTACAACTACTAAGCTCGAGCACGGGTCGCAGCCACTTCTTCAAAGTAGGCTGCTATGGCAGTTTCCCGATTTAGCTGTTCTAGTAACGCCGGTTGAACTCAGTGATCATTAGCGGCTCAATGACAGTTGGCGCCACCCTGTAAGTCCGGCCGATCACGATTGAGTCAACTGTAGTTGGCTTGGTGACAGTTAAGAGCGCTCCGATAACTAGGGTATTAGATTCCATTCGCAAATGTGCGGCGATCGTGTTAAGGGGTACTCCGGCGTTTTCTTCATGGTCCCCGATTTGTCTGAAAATTTCCTAAACAGGGCACCAAACATCACTGAAATAGTATCCCAAATATTAATTCAAACAATCTTTTTTTTTTCGCGAAGTTATTGATTTTACAGTTTTGGTCTTCATCTTATTTTTCAAACTGAAAGTCTTTACTGGCAACAACGAAAAGGTGACGCCACCGGCAGGCAGGGTTTTAGTCTTTGGACTGTAGGATTTGTTCCCAAATATTTACAAGCAGTTTCATGGTGTCGAATGAATGCTTTGGAAGCTCCCTCCAGCAACCGCGCAGCAGTACGAAAGAAATGCTCGCCATTGTCAATTTTTCAGACGGCCTGTTTGACTGGCGGGCCTGCCTGCCACTGAAGTCACGGGACTGAGGAGTGCGGGTATATTTGAATGTTGGTTTTGGCCTCATTTTCATTTGCCGATTTCACAATAACTATTCTGAATTTTGAGATACTAAATAGCATACTCGAAAGCGTAAAGCCTCAAACACGTGCAACATGCACGCGAGAATATATTTGACAGGCTTGGAATCACTCTTGCTTAATTCACGAGCATCGAGAAACTGCAAGCCTGCCAAAGGTACCCTCGCGTACACAGGTTTGAGGGTTATCGGTGTCGGTTTTTTTTATTTCTCGCTCCAGTGGGACTCGGAAACAAAGTTCCGTGGTTCGACTCAGAGCAATAGAAAGAAATGCGCGAATTTCTACAATGTCACGAGCGTATATGTCCTTACGTCCCAAGAAAGATCAGCATGCAGGACTTTGTTTTAGATTTTGTCTTTCCAGTGCGCGTGATATTGCAATCGTGAGCGCAAGCATGTAAATCCTGCAGTGCGGCTGATATGAAAAAAAAAACTACTACACCAGGTGCGTGCAGAAAAAAGAACAGTTTAACTCGGTGCCATACCTAAGCCACCTGAAAGGTGCTTTTTTTTCTTATATAGGAGGATTTTGAACCGATCTGATTTGAGCAGATGGTTTCGGGGAAAGGCTCTCAGTTTTGCTCTTTTTTCTTTTCTTTTAATTGGTTTCCTGACAATTTTCGCAAAAAAATTGGATACTGGTTCGGTACGGGTTTTCTCGATCCCGTTTCAACTCAAGCTACAGGGTTGACAGTTGGGCTAGTTTGTAGCAGTTCATGATAAAATAGAAAGCGCGCAAAAAACAAGGACGAAAAGAGAGGACACGTACGACGCTTGTCTGTCGTACCTGTCCTCTCTTTTCGTTCTTGTTTTTTGCGCGCTTTCTATTTAATCATCAACTTAAGCTAGTTTAAAAAACAAAAAGTGTTCTCATTGGTCATATCTTAAGCGCGCGCTAGACATTGGAAATAACGTGTCACAGGTCGTTGCAGGTAGCACGATAGGGTTTTAGTAACTCATTTATGCAAATTTTATATGTTTAAAATATTAAGTAAATATCAATAATTTAATTACAATTTTACGATATTTTCTAATAAATAACTTTACTAGTTAGTATTTAGTTTCGCATAAATTGTTCGTGTGTCCGCATGAATACAAACTAAATAAATATTCTATAAAAACGCAGCTTTAATGCCCCAGTCCCACTAAAGCGACGAAGAGAAACAACCGACACCGACAAGCCTCAAACACGTGCAGCATGCACGCGATGATATATTTGACAGGCTTGAAGTCACTCTTGCTTACTTCACGAGCATCGAGAAACTGCAAGCCTGCCAAAGGTACCCTCGCGTACATCATGTTTGAGGGTTATCGGTGTCGTTGTTTTTTTTGTTTCTCGCTCCAGTGGGACTCGGAAACAAAGTTCCGTGGTTCGACTCAAAACATGTCAAAGGTTATTTACCGTGTATATAGTATGTCATTAAGAAAGCAGAGAAGGGAAACGAAGAGTCGACTCGGAGAGCTTCCCTAAGGTGAGGTGTGGCGAATCGCTCCCCAGGTAGCACACTATGGCGCACCGTGCATTCACGAGGGCGCCTATCAAGACCATTTAGCCGTCTTTGGCCGCCAGGCAACTAAGCAGTTGCCTCGCCTCAGACACGATCACATGGTCGTGTCGCCGCGGGGTCGATCGGGATCTCGAATTCGGCTCCCGACGTGCCGCTTTCTCTCCTAGCCACTGGATGGCGCTGCAGGCGCCCCATGGCGGGCGAGGAGAAACCTCCTCGCCCATCGGTCGATATTGTCGGGTAACCGGGAGGCAGAGAGTCTCTTAGGATTCGAGACGGCAGCGGAACCAGGCAAGTGTATGCGACCGGATCTAAGGCAATCGCGGGACACGAGGCCTGGGGGCCCTCTTTGTGTTTAACTCGGACTTTACGGGCGAGTGTAAATATTAGTGTGATGCCGCGTGTCTTTGTACATTAGTTTGAGTGTTGAATTGAGAGTTTTGTTTTATGTACCAATAAACGGGGAGCGGAATCCCGCTCCCGTGAAAGAACCAGGCTGGACTCGGGTTGTTGACGGACCACGTGGGGAACGGCGTATCGGCGGCGGTACGCGAATTCCACAACACTTGTTTGGTTTAGCTGGGGCCAGGATTGGCACTTGGTTGTAATAGCTTGGCCACGACTGCCCAGCCATCTACGTCTGTATGCCAGCCTGGCGTTTCGCAGTCTTTCCTTGCTCCCGAAAGCCACGGAACTACCAGGGAACGTCTTTCCTGGTTGACCAATTAATCAATTTCCTTGGTCCTTGATGGCCAGGGCAAACAAGCCGCTGCCGGTATTTGATGTACCCTGGCTGTCTAATGCTCTTCCTCGGTCAAAAATGGCCAAGGTAGCAATGTTTCTGCCAAGTTTTGAGGTTTCATGGTGGTTCATAGGAATTCTCTGGTCCACTCAATACAAGCAACAGCCAGTGTTTGGGCATGTTGCCAGATCGAAGATAGGGTGAGCCAAGGAATGGCAGGGAATTGCCGCTATATGCAATGTTCCTTGGCTCAAGCTCGTATTTTATTGGACCAAAAACGCCCGCTGAAAGCCGCTGTTACTCTATAGTTCGTGTAACTTTTTTACTTTTTCCTATTCATGTGAGCGTTTTCTTAACATATTTTTGGTGCTTTGTGGCACGAGCCCTCGCACCAAGCGACGTTTTAGTGCAAGAAGTCTGTTTTAGCTAGAGACATAAAAAACAACACGTTTTTCCCATTGAAAGAAACGATTTGAAAATAGTTTGGACATGAACAGGCCAAACCCGAAATAAACTGGTTGTAGTGGAATTGTACCGCACGAATTAGAAATCAAACTGTCGAAATTGGTCGAACGTGGAAAATCAACTGGCCAAGGTGGCAGCTGAGCTTGCTGAACTGTCAATTGTACAGTTCAAACTGGTAGCTAACCAGGCAAAACTTGTAGCTTGAACTGGCGACACTGGTGTCATAATGTTCAAGCTGTCAGCCAAATACTTTGAACTGGCAGTCGAATTACTGTTCTAACTGGCAGTAAAATATTTACAACTGGCAATGAAACTGGTCTCACGGTATCTCAACAAGTCATAGCAGCGAAACTGGAGAAACTGCTCGTTGTACTGGTCAAGCTAGTAGTATGCCCAGTTTAAATTAATTAACCATTGGAATCGATCCAATCGGCCTTTTTTATTTGGATCAAGTTGGTTTTACTCTTTCTAATTTAACTCCTAAGCGGGAAAACCACATTATTCACAATTTTTATACATGAACGAATTGTGCATTTACACTCCAAACGGCTCACAATGAGAAAACAACAATTTGACAAATCAGGTTTTTACCAATTTTATAGGCAAAGATGATGTTTGTGTAATGAATCATGCCACAGCTAGCAGAGAAAATGTCTGGCTTTTACAGCACATTTCTTCTATGCAGATGTCGCATCACAGATTAGTAGAGCAAATACAAGTCTGCATCCGATGGATCCCGGCAGAGCCCTTTATACTGGGAGAGTTTGGCGATCTTTTGAAGTACCCGACAGTCTGGCAACAAATACATCATAGTCTGACAACAGCGCCTCGGAATCAAAATCAAATCCAAATCCAAATCCAAATTCTAGTCGTCGGTCCCCGCCATCTTGTGTTTTCCGAGCAGCTGAGCGAGCCAGGCAGCTGGCTCAAGCGGTACTCCGATGGGTCCTAGCTGTTCTTGAGTGCATACGCTGTGTTTCCACTCCAACAAATGGGGTGCTGCAGCGCGGTGGGGTGTTCCAACACAAGGAAAAAGGTTTCCAGTTGCATCGCTTCCCTGAAGGACAACGAAACCGTGCGAGGAGTCGCATCTGGCAAGCGAACGTTCGGCGTGACAAGTGGAAGCCTAACGCAAACTCTCGTCTCTGCGAGGTAAGCTCTCACACTCAGCTGCGTTTATGTTTTATCTCCTGAGCCAATAAAAACTAAGACTAAGATATACAGGCAATCTTGCAGAGGATTGCAAAGGCAATATTCAGGCAGTTAAGGCGACGAGCGCGAGCACATAGGCTGATCGGCTGGGAAAACGACCGCATGAGATAGCGGCGCCTTCGCTGTTCTACTCATTAGTGGAAAAGGAGCGCGCAGCGAAGGATCTTTGGTTCGTGATGTGTACCGAGCAATCGAAGTACGGCCCAACCGTACGCACTCGCTTCTATGGCTCGCACAAATGCGTGCTCTCACGCTGCTCGCGAGCTCGTAGAGAGCGAGCGCGAACAAGCAATCGCCGGTTTTCTGGTCTTTTCGAACCTTTGAACGAAAAGCTCCCAACAAACTACATCCGCGCTATAATTTCGATGTTTTCGCGATATCTCGGAGCCGCTGATCGTACTCACGAGGTTCTTACTCCAGGGGCGAAGCTCCTTAAGGCGTGGGTCTGTCCCTCCTAGTTGTGGGTATGTAGCCACTTCGAGGTTTAGTTTATGAATGGCTCAAGAGATGGCGTGGAAAGCGCGCGTATCGGCAGGCAGACCCCGATGCAGCGAGAGCTCGTGAGGCGTCTGCAAAACGCATCAGGCGAGCTCAGCCCGAAGGTGCCGACGCGCGGTTTAAGCGAGACTTTCTAGACGTTTCGTTCGGCCATAGCTGTGGTGTGTGTGATAGATTGTGGTTCTCAAACAGTCTAGTCACAATATCTTCCATAAAGAACGACCAGGCTCGCGCCAATGCCATCGCCGTGCTGCAGCGCGAGTTCCCTGCCAGCAGCGGTGAGTACAAGATTTGCTATAGCTGCAAGGATTCGCTAGTGGCGGGAAAGGTGCCTCCAATGAGCGTATCTTACGGCTACACGTACCCACCCAAACCGGATCACTTACCTCCTCTGAACCTTGTGGAAGAACGACTGATCGCTCCTCGTTTGCCGTTCATGAGCATAAGGCGGTTGACGCACGGTAATGGACAGTATGGCATCAAGGGGCAAGTGGTTAACGTTCCGATAAACGTCCCCACCACGGTGCAAACGGAAGAATCGCTGGTTTACCGACGATTCACTCCGGAGCTTCGCCCACTCATCATCATTCACCACGTGGATATGCTGTGACTTTTTGCTCGTGCCAGCAAGCATGTGCAATTGCAAGTCTACCAAAGCTACAATCACATGGATACTGCACCTGCTGGTACCCCATGCATTCGCATGGGGCACCAGCTGGGATGCCATATTTGCAAATGTCTATAGAGCTTGCTGTGTTGGTGCTGTGTGCGTACAGGCGTGTGACGCAGATGGATAGCTATGTTACTGCACAGTTTGGAAAACACACTGCTTCAGCCAAAGAGAGAAAGGAAATAGTGTAAAGTCCGGATATTTCGCAAACTTTGCGAGTGTCTGAGCTTTACCTATCACGGTCTTCAAATCCGTCGAACGAGACATTGCTGTGAGAATTAAATACAAAAGGCTTCGTTTTGTCAAACTTTCCGTTTTGGTTTTGTTTCGTTTTGGACAGATGTTTACATTCTGGGACGAGTGTTTGCTGCACTCGGCCATTTGCGGTATGGGGCTTCCGGGAAGAAATGAGCTTTCTTTTATTTCCGAACAAAAGAAAATGTTTGTTCTGTTAGCTCCATATTTCTTTCTTTTAGGTTCGTGGTCTTTCATCTCGAAGTCTGAGGTCGGGGTTTTCATACTTGCTCATAGTTGTGAACAAAGAAAGCTTCTGTTATCTCTCTAGATTTCATTGTCACGACAGTCTTTCCACCTTGGGGACCACGGAAGGATGATGTTCGCTGATGTCATGATCAGCAGTTCAGTATTCTGTAGAAATGGGCGAAGACTGTTTTTTTTTTAGAAAACTGATATTTCGTTTAAAAAGTGGGATGGGCGTTAAGTCGGGATATTACGGTAGGTACTATTGTGATACATTGAAATACGAACAGCGGAGCGCGTGGCTTTCGGTAGATGCTGCGTAGCCTGGCGACGGGCCAGCGAAGGTTGGGTGCGAGGATTCTTATTTAATTCTTATATGCCTTAAACATCGCACGATGTGTGAGCACCGACTTATCGCGCTGCGGCGCTGGGGCCTGTTCACCCTTATATACAGTTGTTTAGCGCGGACGGACCCCAGTGCCACGGCACAAGTCAAAGCGCTGACACACCAAGCAATGTTCAAGGCACATCAGAATTAGATTAGAAACCTCGTACCCAACCTTCGCTGGCCCATCGCCAGGTGGCGGAGCACGTACTGAAAGCCACGCGCTCCGTTGTTCGTATTTGAATGTGGCGCAATAGTACATTCAAAAGCTGCATTTGGAAAATATTGTAACATGGCAGATACTTTAGTGGTTAAAGTGTTATTTTTTTATACTGTCTGCACCCTGGCCATAAAAGCAAAGCCTACCAAAGTCTGGTCTGCAGGGTAGGCTGAAGATGACATTACCACGCAGTCGTCGCCTTTGCTGTCGAAATGGCCGTTCAGGGGCACAGTATGAGAATCACTGCAGAGCGTGTGGGGCTGGTGATCGATGTTCGCAGCCTGCAATAAAGTTACAAAAGGTGTCGGCAATCAGTTCTGTCGCAACTTTCACAGACATGCGCATTTTCTGGAATTTATTGCAGTATTTGGGTATACTTACCGAAGGGTGTGCCTCACAATGAGCTAGAATCGACGGGGCTGGCGAGCAAGGGTGGAGCATTTGAGAAGGAACTGCAGCCTGCCCATCCTGTAGTTCAGAGTCAGGCACGCAAAAACAAAGTGTAAGCTCAAACAAGCATCAAACATGGCTGTCTGCACTCTAGCAATGAAAACGATGCCTACCAAGGTGTGGTCCACAGCGTAGGCTGAATAGGAAACCACCGTGCTGTCATCCCCTTCGCTGTCGGGATGACCGTTTAAGAGCACAGTATCCGAGTCGTCGCGGAGCGTGTAGTGCTGGTGATCGATGTTCGCAGCCTGCAATAGAGTTACAAAGGTTTTGGCGATCAGTTCTGTCGCAACTTTCACGGACATACGCATTTTCTGGAATTTATTGCAGTACTGAAGTACACTTACCGAAGGGTGTGCCTCACAATGAGCTCGAATCGATGGGGCTGGCGAGCAAGGGTGAAGCATTCCAAAGGAACTGCCGCCTGCACGTCCTGTAGTACAGAGTCAGGCACGCAAAAACAAAGTGTAAGCTCAAACAAGCATCAAACATGGCTGTCTGCACGCTAGCAATTGAAAACGATGCCTACCAAGGTTTGGTCCACAGCGTAGGCTGAATATGACACCATTGCGCAGTCATCCCCTTCGCTGTCAGGATGACCGTTGGGGAGCAAAGTATCCGGGTCGTTGCGGAGCGTGTGGTGCTGGTGATCGACGTCTGCAGCCTGCAATAGTTACAAAAGGTGTCGGCAATCAGTTCTGTCGCAACTTTCACGGACATACGCATTTTCTGGAATTTATTGCAGTACTGAAGTTACACTTACCGAAGGGTATGCCTCACAATGAGCTCGAATTGATGGGGCTGGCGAGCAAGGGTGAAGCATTCCAAAAGGAACTGCCGCCTGCACGTCCTGTAGTACAGAGTCAGGCACGCAAAAACAAAGTGTAAGCTCAAACAAGCATCAAACATGGCTGTCTGCACGCTAGCAATTGAAAACGATGCCTACCAAGGTTTGGTCCACAGCGTAGGCTGAATATGAAACCACCGTGCTGTCATCCCCTTCGCTGTCAGGATGACCGTTGGGGAGCACAGTATCCGAGGTCGTTGCGGAGCGTGTGGTGCTGGTGATCGACGATCTGCAGCCTGCAATAGTTACAAAAGGTGTCGGCAATCAGTTCTGTCGCAACTTTCACAGACATGCGCATTTTCTGGAATTTATTGCAGTACTCGGTACAGGTACACTTACCGAAGGGTATGCCTCACAATGAGCTCGAATCGATGGGGCTGGCGAGCAAGGGTGAAGCATTCCAAAAGGAACTGCCGCCTGCACGTCCTGTAGTACAGAGTCAGGCACGCAAAAACAAAGTGTAAGCTCAAACAAGCATCAAACATGGCTGTCTGCACGCTAGCAATTGAAAACGATGCCTACCAAGGTTTGGTCCACAGCGTAGGCTGAATATGAAACCACCATGCTGTCATCCCCTTCGCTGTCAGGATGACCGTTGGGGAGCACAGTATCCGGGTCGCTGCGGAGCGTATGGTGCTGGTGATCGACGTCTGCAGCCTGCAATAAGTTACAAAAGGTGTCGGCAATCAGTTCTGTCGCAACTTTCACAAACATACGCATTTTTTGGTCTTTGTTTGTGTTACGCGTTTTTCGCTCACGCGAAGGCACAGAGTTCGTTTAGGGTTTATAAGAAATATAGAACTCCTTATTATCGCTGATTCGTCTAAACTCAGTGACCCCATAAGACTTAATAAATTGAGTTGTGGTGTAAAAATTACTCTTTTGTTCTAGGTACATTTTGATGATGACCAGTATGAGAGGAACAGGCAAGATGGCTTGAAACTCAAGCAGTCTGCTATTCCAACATTATTTTCGCACATGAAGAAGACAACCAAAAGAAAGCCTCCAAGACCTAGAGACGTAAGGCTCCTTCCTACCTTGCAAGCTGATACAGTTCTCATGGAGACACAGCCATACAGGACATTCATGCCAATGAACTTTGGCCCCATTTCAACTAAGGGGATTCCTTGCACAGTCACATTGAGAGATCTCCGATAGTATTCTACACTGTTCGATTCTAAAGGAGGTTGTCCAGTCTGTCCATACCACTCAGTAAATTTGAGCAATTGTGATGCGTGGTAAAAGATTGTGTCGTTTTCAGCAAATGTGTCTTGGTCCCACTGCATTTTATCAATATACAATCTTTTGTTGTCTCCCTTCAGTAATCATTCGTGGTGGGGTCAATTTTTTCAGAGATTAGTGCTCGCAGTTTAGAGTGCTACTAATCCCACACTTTATTGCATTATTATACAGGCTGTTCCTTCCCGAAGCTGTCGTCAGACTTAAGATACCTTTCTCTCGAGTTCTCTGTCAGCTTGCCTTGTAGCGCAGACTTTAGTAAGTGTTACGAGTGCAGCTCAAACCTGACTGTGTTTGATGTTCCTTCGAGCTTAGACTCAATTGTTACATTTTAGGACTTCCGGCCAGGCCACAAGGTGACCTGCAGACCAAAGTTCTTCCTTGTACAGAACACCCATGCTCGTCAGAAGCACTGACATCCTCCCCATTGACTCTGGTTGATTGTGAGGCACACCCTTCGGTAAGTGTACTTGAGTACTGCAATGAAATTCCAGAAAATGCGTATGTTTCTGAAAGTTGCGACAAAACTGATTGCCGGAACCTTTTGTAACTCTATTGCAGGCTGCAAACGTCGATCACCACCACCACACGCTTTGCGACGACTCGGATACTGTGCTCCCCAACGGCCAGCCCGACAGCGAAGGGGATGACTGCGCAATGGTGTCATATTCAGCTTACGCTGTGGACCAGACCTTGGTAGGCATCGTTTTCATTGCCAGAGTGCAGACAGCCATGTTTGATGCTTGTTTGAGCTTACACTTTGTTTTTGCATGCCATCAGCATGCTAGCTCTGTACTGCAGGACGTGCAGGCTGCAGTTTCCTCTCAAATGCTCCATCCTTGCTCGCCAGCCCCGTCGACTCTAGCTCGTTGTGAGGCACACCCTTCGGTAAGTGTACTTGAGTACTGCAATAAATTCCAGAAAATGCGTATGTTTGTGAAAGTTGCGACAAAACTGATTGCCGGAACCTTTTGTAACTCTATTGCAGGCTGCAAACGTCGATCACCACCACCACACGCTTTGCGACGACTCGGATACTGTGCTCCCCAACGGCCAGCCCGACAGCGAAGGGGATGACTGCGCAATGGTGTCATATTCAGCTTACGCTGTGGACCAGACCTTGGTAGGCATCGTTTTCATTGCCAGAGTGCAGACAGCCATGTTTGATGCTTGTTTGAGCTTACACTTTGTTTTTGCATGCCATCAGCATGCTAGCTCTGTACTGCAGGACGTGCAGGCTGCAGTTTCCTCTCAAATGCTCCATCCTTGCTCGCCAGCCCCGTCGACTCTAGCTCGTTGTGAGGCACACCCTTCGGTAAGTGTACTTGAGTACTGCAATAAATTCCAGAAAATGCGTATGTTTGTGAAAGTTGCGACAAAACTGATTGCCGAAACCTTTTGTAACTCTATTGCAGGCTGCAAACGTCGATCACCACCACCACACGCTTTGCGACGACTCGGATACTGTGCTCCCCAACGGCCAGCCCGACAGCGAAGGGGATGACTGCGCAATGGTGTCATATTCAGCTTACGCTGTGGACCAGACCTTGGTAGGCATCGTTTTCATTGCCAGAGTGCAGACAGCCATGTTTGATGCTTGTTTGAGCTTACACTTTGTTTTTGCATGCCATCAGCATGCTAGCTCTGTACTGCAGGACGTGCAGGCTGCAGTTTCCTCTCAAATGCTCCATCCTTGCTCGCCAGCCCCGTCGACTCTAGCTCGTTGTGAGGCACACCCTTCGGTAAGTGTACTTGAGTACTGCAATAAATTCCAGAAAATGCGTATGTTTGTGAAAGTTGCGACAAAACTGATTGCCGAAACCTTTTGTAACTCTATTGCAGGCTGCAAACGTCGATCACCACCACCACACGCTTTGCGACGACTCGGATACTTTGCTCCCCAACGGTCATCCTGACAGCGAAGGGGATGACTGCGCGGTGGTGTCATATTCAGCCTACGCTGTGGACCAAACCTTGGTAGGCATCGTTTTCATTGCCAGAGTGCAGACAGCCATGTTTGATGCTTGTTTGAGCTTACACTTTGTTTTTGCATGCCATCAGCATGCTAGCTCTGTACTGCAGGACGTGCAGGCTGCAGTTTCCTCTCAAATGCTCCATCCTTGCTCGCCAGCCCCGTCGACTCTAGCTCGTTGTGAGGCACACCCTTCGGTAAGTGTACTTGAGTACTGCAATAAATTCCAGAAAATGCGTATGTTTGTGAAAGTTGCGACAAAACTGATTGCCGAAACCTTTTGTAACTCTATTGCAGGCTGCAAACGTCGATCACCACCACCACACGCTTTGCGACGACTCGGATACTGTGCTCCCCAACGGCCAGCCCGACAGCGAAGGGGATGACTGCGCAATGGTGTCATATTCAGCTTACGCTGTGGACCAGACCTTGGTAGGCATCGTTTTCATTGCCAGAGTGCAGACAGCCATGTTTGATGCTTGTTTGAGCTTACACTTTGTTTTTGCATGCCATCAGCATGCTAGCTCTGTACTGCAGGACGTGCAGGCTGCAGTTTCCTCTCAAATGCTCCATCCTTGCTCGCCAGCCCCGTCGACTCTAGCTCGTTGTGAGGCACACCCTTCGGTAAGTGTACTTGAGTACTGCAATAAATTCCAGAAAATGCGTATGTTTGTGAAAGTTGCGACAAAACTGATTGCCGAAACCTTTTGTAACTCTATTGCAGGCTGCAAACGTCGATCACCAGCACCACACGCTCCGCAACGACCCGGATACTTTGCTCCCCAACGGTCATCCTGACAGCGAAGGGGATGACTGCGCAATGGTGTCATATTCAGCCTACGCTGTGGACCAAACCTTGGTAGGCATCGTTTTCATTGCCAGAGTGCAGACAGCCATGTTTGATGCTTGTTTGAGCTTACACTTTGTTTTTGCATGCCATCAGCATGCTAGCTCTGTACTGCAGGACGTGCAGGCTGCAGTTTCCTCTCAAATGCTCCATCCTTGCTCGCCAGCCCCGTCGACTCTAGCTCGTTGTGAGGCACACCCTTCGGTAAGTGTACTTGAGTACTGCAATAAATTCCAGAAAATGCGTATGTTTGTGAAAGTTGCGACAAAACTGATTGCCGAAACCTTTTGTAACTCTATTGCAGGCTGCAAACGTCGATCACCACCACCACACGCTTTGCGACGACTCGGATACTGTGCTCCCCAACGGCCAGCCCGACAGCGAAGGGGATGACTGCGCAATGGTGTCATATTCAGCTTACGCTGTGGACCAGACCTTGGTAGGCATCGTTTTCATTGCCAGAGTGCAGACAGCCATGTTTGATGCTTGTTTGAGCTTACACTTTGTTTTTGCATGCCATCAGCATGCTAGCTCTGTACTACAGGACGTGCAGGCTGCAGTTTCCTCTCAAATGCTCCATCCTTGCTCGCCAGCCCCGTCGACTCTAGCTCGTTGTGAGGCACACCCTTCGGTAAGTGTACTTGAGTACTGCAATAAATTCCAGAAAATGCGTATGTTTGTGAAAGTTGCGACAAAACTGATTGCCGAAACCTTTTGTAACTCTATTGCAGGCTGCAAACGTCGATCACCACCACCACACGCTTTGCGACGACTCGGATACTGTGCTCCCCAACGGCCAGCCCGACAGCGAAGGGGATGACTGCGCGGTGGTGTCATATTCAGCCTACGCTGTGGACCAGACCTTGGTAGGCATCGTTTTCATTGCCAGAGTGCAGACAGTATAAAAATATAACACTTTAACCACTAAAGTATCTGCCATGTTACAAATATTTTCCAAATGCAGCTTTTTGAATGTACTATTGTGCCACATTCAAATACGAACAATGAGCGCGTGGCTTTCAGTACGTGCTCCGCCACCTGGCGATGGGCCAGCGAAGGTTGGGTACGAGGTTTCTAATCTAATTCTGATGTGCCTTGAACATTGCTTGGTGTGTCAGCGCTTTGACTTGTGCGCGTGGCACTGGGGGTCCGTCCGCGCTAAACAACTGTATATAAGGGTGAACAGGCCCCAGCGCCGCAGCGCGATAAGTCGGTGCTCACACATCGTGCGATGTTTAAGGCATATAAGAATTAAATAAGAATCCTCGCACCCAACCTTCGCTGGCCCGTCGCCAGGCTACGCAGCATCTACCGAAAGCCACGCGCTCCGCTGTTCGTATTTCAATGTATCACAATAGTACCTACCGTAATATCCCGACTTAACGCCCATCCCACTTTTTAAACGAAATATCAGTTTTCTAAAAAAAAAAAAAACAGTCTTCGCCCATTTCTACAGAATACTGAACCGCTGATCATGACATCAGCGAACATCATCCTTCCGTGGTCCCCAAGGTGGAAAGACTGTCGTGACAATGAAATCTAGAGAGATAACAGAAGCTTTCTTTGTTCACAACTATGAGCAAGTATGACAAACCCCGACCTCAGACTTCGAGATGAAAGACCACGAACCTAAAAAGAAAGAAATATGGAGCTAACAGAACAAACATTTTCTTTTGTTCGGAAATAAAGAAAGCTCATTTCTTCCCGGAAGCCCCATACCGCAAATGGCCGAGTGCAAGCAAACACTCGTCCCAGAATGTAAACATCTGTCC
>JAZHYW010021710.1:0-95000 GCA_037355805.1 Ixodes ricinus
AATATCGATAGCAAATTAATGCAAAAGCATTATATGCCCCATTACGCAAAAATCCGGCGTCGTCGTCGGCGTGACCGAGCGATGGTATCAAAACTGGCCGAAGGCGCAAAGAGTAAAAACACGTCAAAAAGTGCTCGGATTGACGTCACATTTCTCAGGGGTCCTGTAAACAAAGTAAATGAATTGGTTTGAAATGACCATTTGGTACATTTCGCTCTGGGTGGGAATCGAACCAGGCCTCCGGGGTGTGAGACAAGCACGCTTCCCTGACGCCTCGGCGACTCCACGGTTCTGCCTGACTGAAGGTGTGCCTAGTGCGTCCGTCATTGCACATGTCACGTCGCAGCCGAAATTCATCGTTCTGCGGCAAAATGGTCCCAATGTTTCCGGTCCGTGGCCAACGTATACGCAAACACACAGACCGAATCATTTAATCAAAGGGACTATAATACTTCCGCATTCCCACAGATAAGCAGTCTTAAGTGGCTCTGCCGAAGCTTTTTATTCGAAACTAATATTCGAAGATTCGAATATTCGTAAAACACTATTAAGTATAGGTATTCACTCATCCTAAAGCTTCTTGTATTATCTCTGCTTTAAGGTTAAGGTCCGGTACTTAAGTGCTCATTTGGGTTTACTTATTTAGTATTTCGTCATTTATATTTTCGTACGAGGGTAGAAAGTTGGGCAAGTTGGTGATTCATAATGATTAAAAAGCGCAACAAGACGACGGACACAGAAGAAGACGCAGGCACAGCGCTGTATCTTCTGTGCCCGTCGTCTTGTCGAGCTTTTTAATCATTATATTTTCTTATTTATTTTCCCGCCTTGAAGACTGTGACAGATCCCTAACCCGGCCCTTTGACCAACACGTTTGGAGACTCCTGCTTTAGCGGAATCGACCTGGCTAGCCCCTTAAAGTGAGTGAGCATCGTCGACAGGTAATACGGAAGTCTACACACCCCGACATGTTAACCACGTCGCGCCCGTGCTGTCAACGCGACCCGACTAAAGAGGTTTCGTTACAATGAACCTACGAAAAGGAAATGATGAGTCTTCTCCGATCTCCGTGTTCCGAATTTTCATTTCCGTAACACAAACCTGTTCCCACCTTTCCGAGAGGCGATCGGCGGTCCGGTTCTCGAGCAAGAGCAAAGTCGATCGTCCCCAATCTCGAGGAACTCCCGGAGGCTCTCTTCCTTCGTTTTTTGGAACGCGAAGTGGCCTCAGGGACGGCGTATGCTGCCCGCCAAGCCGAATATTGACTAAAACCGGGCCCCCAAAAGCATCGCGACACTGTCCCAGTCAACGCGAGACCTGGAATCTCTAAAGCTAAACTGGGAGCTCCCTTGCTAGAGCCGGATGTTCTCGCCGAAGCACGCGCGGAGATACTGGATAGCTTATCACCTCGGCCAAGCTTGCTTGATGTCTCGGTCTTCCCGTCCTTCTTTTTTTTTTCATTTTCTTTGAGAATTTTCTGTTTAGAAAGGATAAGGCGGCAAGAAATCAGGTACCTCCCTTTCAGAAAATAAACCCGGAGGTCCCCTTTTCA
Source organism: Ixodes ricinus (assembly GCA_037355805.1). NCBI lineage: Eukaryota > Metazoa > Arthropoda > Arachnida > Ixodida > Ixodidae > Ixodes > Ixodes ricinus. The sequence goes on from JAZHYW010021710.1 coordinate 1,553, forward strand.
ATATTACTCGTGGGAAAAACGAAGGCACTCACTTTCGCCGCATTACAAACACAAGCATCAAGTTCGGCTTCTATAACTCACCTATATACTGAAGAAAAAAACAAAAAAATAAAAACAAGCACGAACGATATTCTTGATTGCCGGGAAAAAGAAACGCTGCCTGCAAGCGAACGTGTGGAGTAAGTAGCCTTGTACGAGGAGGAGGCTCGCTCACCCCACGACCGGTAAAACTGATAATGAGAATAAATGTCCGAGAAATCTCTGCCCAGAATGCGGCAACCGCAGCAAACGAGTTTCAAGCGCGATTGTTAACACCGCCGAAGGGAGTCAAAGGCGGGTGCGCGCGCGTGAACTTTTAAAGCCCCTTTCTTGGGACGGGAAACGAAGGGGAGGGAAACCAGGATCGATTGTTCATTCCTTTGTTCGCTTATCCCCTTCCCCTTTTTTTAGGACATTTTGTTTAGACTTTTACGTAAAACCAGTTTCTTTTATTCGCCGACTACATGGGGTTCGGCATTGGAGCCTACCAATAGAAAAACGGAGGAGAAAAGCGGGTCCCCCATATTTGGCGCCCAAACCGGGTGTGCGGATAGAAAGCACCACTAACCTTAGCGATTACGGTTAACGTGCACAAACTCCCCTATTCGTGGTCTCTCGTGTCGTGCAAGAGACGACCTAAGGAATTCCGTTCTCTTTTGATAATTAATGAGAAGCTGCAGTTTTCATTAACGCTGTGTCTGAAATGTTTAAAGGAAAAGTTGATGTGGAGAGATAACAGCGAACTGTTAAGATATTTGGGATAAAATTTTACGATAATTAAACCGCGTTTCAATTACCACTGTATTTATATTTCCATTTACGACATAATAAAGATGTCTATTGCGTTAATTCTCTCATTCTATGCCTTCACGTGCGGGATGCTTGCATTGATATCTCCCCTGGACTGTTCAGGTTCCACGTACCAGCCTTCTATTTCCAGGTTCTCAAATACCTTCGTTTCCGAGTAAGTATAGCTCGTTGTTATGTATATATTAAGAACATGAACTGCAAACGACTTCCAACCTAACATCTCGAAGGAAATATACATGTACAAAAACCTACGAACAACAAGTGGACTTACGCGAGAAGAAACGTGGGACACAAAAAGTACCTCACCTCTCAAACGGTGCTCTCGATGCTTCATGTTTCCAACAAGCGATGCATCCGGGCGTGTGACCGTTCAAAAAGAAGGCGGGAGAGAGTCGACACCAAAAACCACTATGTTTCGTCGGTTCACAGCGCAACCATCACGACAGCACAGTTTGGTCAGTCGTTTCTTCGCAGACAGTCTGACCCGTGGGCAGCAGCAGCAGCAACGGCGAACGCGAGAGGTATTCCACCGTTCCCCGCGGGAGGGAACTAAAAACCGCGAGGTTGAAACGACCAAAACCGAAGTTTCGCGCCAGACACGGGGTCAGCTTCACAACGAAGACGACGCCTCTGCTCGCACCGTCACCGAAGGCATGCCGTCGCACCAGCAGGCGGCAGCAGTAGCACAAACACGCACGGCCGCGAGCGAGCGCACGCAGAGAATCAACCACACGCACAGGGGCGACCGCCGAACGCGACGTGCCACACCGCACCGCCTCTCGGAGCCAACAATCGCTAAGCTCAGCCGCGTTTCGGACGACTTGTTGCGCGGGGTGCGACCTCCTCTCCACGTCGTCTCCCTCCCTCCGCGCATCTCCTCCTTTCTCTCGCTATCAAAGTGCCAACTAGCCCCGCCTGGGGGCGAAAATTGAAAACCAGCTTTCTTTTCCTCGAGTCCCAGGCAGGGGCAGCGCCCGCGGCCGAACCCTCTTTCCTTTTAATCTCCCTTCCCTTCTGACTCTCCTCACCTATTACGGGTAAGGACGTTTGCATCCTCTCCCTGCCCCATCCTCCTCGGCAATTTGATCGGTTTTAGCGGACGCTTGGCACCGGTTTTAGTACGCATCTGACTTCGGTTTTAGCGGACGGCAGGGGGCTTCTCGTGTTTCTTCTTTCGCGCGCTCGAGCTTTATACACGATACTTGGTTGTTTATCGGTTCTCAGGAGGGGTAGCACTCCCGTTGGGAGAACCTCATCTTTGCGCTCTCGGAAGGATGGACTCCTCCTCCTCCGTCCTAGAGCCTAACCTACATTCCTAAAAGACTATACGCAGTCTTGAGAGGCTCGCCGTCAGGGCGCGCTTTGGCTGACGCGGTCTCTTCGCCGCCTTTAAAGCAAGTCTGCTTTGTTCTCGCTTTATTTTTTGTTTTCTGGGATAATTTGTTTGCCGTCTTTAAATGAGAACCCCTGAAAGTTGACTTTTTCTCTTTTTTCTCTCTCCGCCAGCCAGAACGCGCCGGTGTCGGTGGGCCCGGGTTCGAGCATCGTTGAGAGTTTGCGTGATTATGTGACGACATTGTGCGCATATTGATTGTGCGATTTTCAACGAATAGGCGACTAGTTTAACGGCACATCAACAGCAAAATATAAAAAAAGGTCTTTGCATTGAGTATTATAAGGGACCGAATAAAGTAAACAATAATCGAAATATGCTTTGTTGGCCACTGTGGTAGTCTCAGCATAAAATTCTATTTCTGCATTTTTGATAATGTCCCAGACCCAAAGATAATATTATGTTTTTGTATGCACGTGTGCACGAAAACAAAAAGCAAAAAAAAAAAGCAAAAATATACTCCGCTTGGAATTTGAGAAATAAATCCCTGGACAAGCGAAACCACATCATTCAAAAACAGTAATCTTTTTTTTAACAGCAGCTATAGGTATACTGTTCGGAAACAATATAATAAACATAAAAAAAACGGGATATACAACCAGCGACACCAGAATAAAGAGAGAGAGAGAGAGAAAAAAAAGAAAAAAACTACGGCCACCAGTTTTGCCGTTTTCTTTTTCAGGCGCCAAAACGAAATCAGAATTTTTGCACTTATTCGTGCCCTGGTGACCGAAAAAGCCTGCCCATCAAGCACCACGGTCTCAAAACAAATAAGTAACTATAAAAAAAAAGCTCCAAAGTCGGAGATTGTGGAATTATTGGCTACGAAACTTGGTGATCTAAACGTCGGGGTTTTTGTCTTATGATTATACATCATCGGCTCTCTCCACGCTTCATGCGGATCAACAAATGTTTGGTGCATTTTGTTCGGCTCAATTGCCCGGATTTAAGTTTTTTTCTTTCTTTTTTCCTCAGCATATATTCTGCTGCCACGACGTCCAATTGTATTTTCTATCGCTGCACCAATTCCAAGTATTTCAAGTCCACTTATAATCTCCATGACGGCTTTAAGCTGAGCTAGTTAGTTTTGCGCTATTTCTTTACTTCTCAGTGCGCGGCTTGCACAACATCCATGGTCTTTTTTTATTTTTTTTAGCTGAAGTATACATGGTCGATGAGATCCTTTTTGTAAATATAGCCAAGAGATAAAGAAAAAAAACACAGTATCGCTGTCTATACATAAAAATTTAAATAAACGTTTACTTAAAGGGATACTTCAACGAAATTTGAAATATTCCCGTCGTGTTCAAAAGTAGGCTGAATATGATCCACAATATCCGTAAATGATAATCGCACGTTTGTATTTTGCATCCTGGTGGCTGTATTTTTCGTTATAAACGGCCCACTCTGGCAAGCGCCTGGAGAAGGCCCAGCTTGAGCACGTGACATCCAACGCAATCGTGACGTAGGTCGTCTCAAGACGAGCAAAGCTACAGCGAGGCTGACGTCGAGAGGATGGCCTAGTCGTTCCAGCCACCGAAGCGGCTGCTTTTGTACGAATTTTGAGTGACTGGTTAATCTTCTATAATCTTGTAGGGGACAATAGCGACTTCTGTGACACACAAAAGGAATTCTCGGGAAGAGGGGAGTTCCTTCTTTTACCCTTCTCTCGTCGTGGCCGGAGGCGAGACAACCTCCGTCACTAGCTGTCAAGGTTCCTAGACGAGCATTACAAACGAGGCGTTAGCGACATCCACCAGGTGCTCTTTGCTAATCGTTTAATTCGTTTTAAAATTCCTTTTCGAGACTTTTTTAACAAGATATTGCTATGTTCCAAGTGATACTGCTCTTTTGAACACATATAGACCAAAAAATGAGCGCCGAAATTTCGTTGTAGTATCCCTTTAAAGTCGTGTGTAAGGTACATTCTTTTTTAAAAGTGTCCATATTGCATATCGTCGTCTACTTGTTCATTCCCTCTTCACCCTTCATACATGTTCTTTTTCTTCTCCTCAATGTCGTGAAAGCTACACAATAGCGATCTGTGGAAGCGAGTTATACCGCCAGACGGACATTATGTTTAAGAAAGAACGCAACGAAAAGATGCCTAAGTAACAAAAAAATTCACTAATTATTTTTCAATTATACGTTTTAGGGCGCATGTTTAGAGTGAAGAAATGGAGGCAATCAATGTTAAAAATCAGCCTAGACTTCTTTTTCTTTAAATCTTGGTTTGATCACGCAGTTGGAGTGATTCACTCTCAAATTCTTTTCTGAAAATCTGTCGATACCGCAATTAAACACGCGATGCCCGCCGGAAGGACAACCCTCGATTAACGCCGGAGGGTCACGTGTTAATGACGAAATTGGCGTCGCTATTTCGCGTCACAGTGCAGCGGAGCTGCATGACTGCAGTCGGTGCTCCGTGGATGGCGAACTAAAGCGACAAGCCACCTTATCGGCCGCGACAAGTTGCTTTGCTTTGCTGCGTGATATCACTGAAAAAACACGCGACCCTCCACCGTCCAACGAGGGCATCAATCGTTTGGTTTCGGTATCCACAAATTTCCAGAACAAAATTTGACCATGAATATCTCCAACTGCGTGCTCGACCCAGGATAATCTTTTTACAGCGAAGCTGTTTATGGATAGGGTTCCGTGGATGTTTCCTGTGCGTCAAACAAAACTCAGGTCCCAAATTTGATGCAAAATAGATTCCTTCTGTGGAAAAGCTTATACGTCTCATTACTTGGATATGCATTTTCAGTAGATTAGTTATCGATAGGCACCATTTTCAAGATCAGTAGACTCTCAGGTAGATAATGAAGGTTTCCCAAAGATTTGCCACGGTGCGATTCGCGTCGGCCATGTCTACGCTCGCACCGTCCTCTCTTTGTCGTCGTTCCAAGCCCCCCCCCCCCCCCCCCCCGGTTTGCGTGCCGAGTTTCCTTTCTTTCCGCTCGCCCGGGGTTGCGGTCCCGTCGTGCGTGTCTACTTTCCGCCGGGTGGCGGTCCCGTCGCGCGAGTCTAGTTTCCTCCGGCTCATCACGATGACCACCGATCAAGACAATAAATGTGTTCGTACCTTTGTTGAACATTCTGTGTCACGTCTGTGTCGTGTGCTAAACAGCTTCGCTGGTCATTTTTTTTAACTGGGCTAGGCTTTCAACATTAATTGCCTAATTTTCTTTAATGTGCCCTAAACGGCCTCATTAAAAAGTAGTAATTAGTGTATTTTCGTGCAACATTCGTATTTTAGTTGCCTTATCTTTTGAACATATTGTCCGCCTGGTTGTATAACTCGATTGCACAGACCGCGTTTGTGTAGCTTCCTCGGCTTTTTTCTTTTCTTTTTAATTTGTTTTAGAGAAGAAAAAAAACCTATATTAAACATGGTTGATGAAAATCAACTTCAAAAAAGCGGGAATGAAGAGAGGACCTTGTATACTGAACGCGGAAGTAATAAAGTGAGCCTACGAGATGTGTAGCAAAATTTGTACTGGAATTTATTATTTCCATCTCACATTGACTTAAAAACTGTAAGAAGTAATACAAAAAAAAAGTTCATTTAAATCACGCATTTTGAGACGGGCGGGTGAGTGAAATAAGCCAACTGTTACAATATATATCTAAATACACTCGCGTGGAATATTACGATTGAAAACTGTTCCAACAAACGCATACTATCTTTACTATATAGTTTCGTCAAAAATCTGATTGTCTCCTGAGAGCGGTCTTGTTTTGATTTCCATCTCATGCTGTTGCTGTTTCGTGAGGAGAGGACACTGTCAGGCAGTTTTGTACTGCTCCTCCTTCTCTTCTTGTATGAAGAGGAATAAAGAAACTTGAAAAATAAATAGACTCGAGAGGCTATAGAGTTGAGAACTCGCAGCTCGGCGGATATTATCCGCCTTTGGGGACAGACTCCTCGAGCAAAGGTGGACTACCTGTCACATTAACCGAGAAATGAAATTAGAGAGGCAGGTTATAAATCAGACAGGACTCAGATGCAAAACTCGATCGCACGAGCCATAACATGCAATCAAAGTCGTAATCGAGGATGCAACGACTGAAGTAGCAATCAGAGACGCTGTTAGAGAAGCTAGTACGGTTGAGGCAGGATGCGTTTAGGAGTCTACCCTTTTTTATATATACATATATAGATAGTAAACGAGGCAGAGGAGCGAGAGGTCCTCGTCGACACGAACGTCTCAAAGAGTGCAAATGCGAATCCAGGGTCGCCCTCTTGTATACAGGGCGAATTAGTGCGGAGCTGGCCGCGTGCTTGTAGCAGCTTATCCGTGTACAACCGACAAGGGACGCCGTGACTGCTGGTGACGGTCGTAAATTGGGCTTCAAGGTCTTTTTTAGATCTCAAGCTTCAATGGAGGATAAGGAAGGAGGGAGACCGCCTTCGAGAGACGGCGACCACAACATTCGTCGGTTGCCCTCAAACTCTTCTCCTTCTCCTCCATTTTTTTTCTCACTTTTTTATATATTTTTTTTATTTTTTTAGCGTAGGCGTACTAGAAAAAAAAATCTATTCATCTGAATTTTGAGGACGCCGGAGCGCTTTATACAAGTGGAGAGTTTCCATTTCTGGGCCGTTTTTTTAACTCGTGCGCATGTTGAAAGGCGGTTTCGGAGCCGGCCGTACCGTTGCCGCTGCGGTCAATGCACCAGGCGTCGAGCAATCAAATGTGACGCAGTATCAAAAACCACTATTCCTCCGCCTTGCTGTTCGTGTTGTTAGGTGGTCCTGCAGACTAGGAGGGAGTGGTCTCAAGCCAAGTTCGAAGCAAGATGGAATTACTCCTCAATCGCATCCGAACAACGCCTTATACGCTCGGAGTACGGCGAAAAAAAAAATCAAGTTCAAAGCCCGCCTGAAGGAAGTCTACATTGACGGATAGTCCCGGTCGGCTGCACGGTCGAAGGGCGTCAGGAAGGCAGAGCACTGCGGCTGCTGCTTCCTCGAAACTTTTGGCGCACTTCAATACTTCTGTTTCCGTCTATCTTGGTCGGTGGTATTCTTTGTAGCGCAGAAAAAAACGCTACAGCGTGGGCCTGCAGCAAACTCTAAAGAATCGCCGAGGTATACGTATAAAACGGCAGAAAAGTAGTTCGCAAAGGCTAGACACACGGATGAAGGTTCTGTTGTGGGAGTTGTATGAGAGAGAATATGAGGATTGATGGATTGAGTTCGATGAAGGAAAGAAAAGGGGGTTAGCTTCCCCGTTTGTCCTATAGCCGGCTGCCTTGAGCTGGGGATAAGGGAGAGAAAAGGGCGCATTAATGAGCCAGCACGATGAGATATGGTTATGATAAGAATGATGATAAAATTGATGATCCGGATGGTGCTAGAAATACCTTCCGTACGTGCACAAAACTCCCAAAGACGTGATCGCAGGACCAGTATACAGCAAAGAACAGATACCAGGGCCTGGGTTGACTCTTATGATTGGCCCAACGTGTTCGAAGCGCCAAGCACCTTGGCCCGCCGCATATGCGTAGCTATTCGAAACTCCATTCGTGTAAATTTCATCTCCCTTTTTCTGTTTCGAATTTCGGCCGCTAGGTCGAACCAGGTTTGCCTGCACACTGGGATAGGCTGCAGCTCCCCACTTCTCTCCTTCGCGACTTTCCCGCTGGGTGGCGTCGCCTCCTCGGAAGCCGCGAATACCTTCTTCATAAACGATAGGGGCAACACTATGCCGTTTCTCAAGTTGATGGCTACTGTTGAACCCTTGGTCATGTTGGAGATCGAAAGCATCATGGTAGGCACGGACTTGTATAGACACGTGCTCCAGGGTGCGCCGTTGTGCACATAAATTACTAAACGTATTTGTTAACTGCTACTCCGAGTAAAAAAAAAAAAGAAAAAGAAAATAAAGCTATATTCATTTGGCTTTTGAAGCTTCTACTGCACTTCCCCGAATAGATGAGAAATGCAAGAAGAAAGCAGAAAACGACAAAAAGCTTGGGCATGAGAGGTGATAAAAGGATGAGAACTCACATGTCATACACAACCTCGACATTGCTTTTTGTCGTTTGTTTTCTCCGTGGAAATCAGCACAAGCAGCTTGAATGGGGCGTGCCATTCGCGTATCAAGACCCTTTCTGAGAGACGACCGCATGTCCACGCCAGCGACGAGTAATAAAAAGAAGAAATGAAGAGGTGTCGACCGAATCCCATCGAGTAGCAGAGAGGTGCATGCGCTGCGAGAAGTTTCTTGTGGAAGCCCCATTACCCGCGGATTATGTCGGTTCCCGAATGTAGGACAGGCAGCTCGATCACACGGTTCCCGGGACACGACCAAACAGCCGCGGCGGCAAGTACGAGAGGCGCGCGAATTCGAAAACGCCCTCGGAACACAAAGGGAGTCGGCCCCAAAAAGAAACAAAAATGTGTCACGTCGGGCAAACAGACAGAGAGCCACGGACGCTCCCAACGTAAGACGAAAAGCTAAAAAAGAAAGGGGAAAAAAAAGCTTTGATTGGCACGCATTTAGGAAGTGAAAAGCAAGTCTCCCGTTGACGCCACTTCAATCGTATTAAAGAACAGTGGCGATCAGGATGTCGGCGTATATCGAGCTGGTCGGCCCTATATTTGGGCGGCACGCATACGCTGGCCCTATAAGCGCGGCGGCCGCTGCAACTCGTACAGAAATGCCATATATGGCCATATGAAGAACTGGGCGAGTAAGGTCACATATATATCCGTATCTGCCCAGTTCCTAATATGGTGCTATATGGCATTTATGGGCGGGAAGGTGTATATGTAGACCCTTTTATCGCGCGCCTGATTTCAGACATCATAACTGACCTTGTGTTGTCTCATCAAGTAGCCCAGACACTGACATTATAGTAATAGGGAATTCACGCAAAGCCCACCACGTTGAAGAGAAGAACAATGGGATGTCTAAAAGGTCGATAATCTGTCACGCGACCACAGTAATGAACTTAAAGCGAACGGAATAAAAGGAAATGAAAAAAAGATGCAAGGTCAGGTAAGGTGGCACCCATGCACAGCTGCTGAAAAGCGCCTATATTTAATTATTTATTTTAAAGATACTATACACTTCTCAACGCTATAGCGCCGGCTCATAGGCCTGTAGCTGTCAAGTTACGAGCAGCGCCCCTCGCGAGCCAAATCGAATAACTTTAGGTCGCGTTGCCATTGCACGTTCTTAGGCTCCCACACGTTGCTGAAAAGCGCTACGGAAGAAAACATAAACAAAACAGCTGAAAGGAGTGCATTCTTGGCGTTTCGATGGGACTCTAAGGCAACAAGCTGTACACTTTTGTTGAATTCATTTTGTTGTCTTTTAGGCGCATGAACAGATGCTGAAAGACGAATTCGAACATGGCTCGTGGTGCATGATTTAACGCTATAACCATATAACACCGCCTTTATGGTCGCGACTTGCAGACGCCAAGCCAACATTATATGGTCGCCTCTTGTGGACGCGCTCGCGCCTTCTCGCCGAGTGCAACAATGCTATAGGCAGGACATCGAGTCGAGGAAGGCGGCACGTGAAGAACGTGAGTACGATTAGAAACGTAAAGGCGAGTGTGCAGTGCACCCTGGCTCGTCCCATGGGAAGAGCGCGTAGATCCATTGGGTGATCCATGGAGCGATGTACCTAGCTCGTTCTCCGCATGTGCCCAACGCTTCTTCCGTGTTGCACACCCACGGGGCTGAGCTGCGAGGAGCGTATCGCACCGTCTCCGAGTGCTCAAGATTCAACGTGTCCCGTCGCCGGCTGGCAAGCGCAGATGGAGGCGCGTGATTTTCACTCAGTGAGGAAAATAGACTCTTTAATAAAGTGGATGACCCCGTTAAAGCCCTGATCCCACACATACAGAAACTGAGAGGAAAATGATATCGAGTAAAGAGTCTATAACAGTGGCGCCTTGACCAGGTGTCAGGCTGATTTTTTCTTCCCATACGGCTTCGCCAGTTCGAGCCTCCTTGACACACGTCTTGCAGAGGAGCGTTGCTCAGAGGTCGCCCTATTTTATAAAGACTACACGATGTATCCACCATAGAGAGGGTCAAATTCGAAAGGGAGCACTTTACCGGAGTGATGACACTACACGTCGAGTCGGTGTCTAATGGAAGTTCAATAAAACATCATATGCGGCACAAACTGCGTTCAACTACTCTTGCTCGCATCCTGAATAAACCCTGAATTGGTACGATGCCACCTTCATGTCGTTCCCGACTTGAGTAAGAAACAATAAGAAATAAAGCTCGTGACCTTAGTTTTGCCAAAGTAAGCGCAACAGAAAACAACATCAAGAAGAAAAGCATATTACGACAAAGGAAGGTTACTAATTATGGTACCTGAACTTTGGTTTTAAATAAAATCTATATTATTAAAATGCTCACAAACGCATAGAAATACAAATAAAAGGTCAAAGAACGCAAACACAGACCACTGCATGTTGCTGTTTTCCTTTCACCCAATGTGTTTGCATAGGGACATCTAAAAGATGTCCCTATGCAAACACATTAGTGAGTTTTAGAATAGGGGCCCCACAGCTTTGGGCGCCCCAAACAGCTTGGGGCGTCCCAATGCGCACGCGCAGAACTTCTGCGCATGCCCATTGCGATGCCCCAAGCTTTTTGGGGTACCCAAAGCTGTGGGGCCCCCTATTCTAAAACTCGCTATTACCTGCGTACGTACGCACCACTTCTCTTCACCATCTCACGCAATTTGTCGTTTTGGAGCTGCGGGTGTGACAACTGCAAGCCATCTAGTGAAGCTAAATGCTGGTTCACACACTACCGTTTTCTATGTTCCAAAACACACAAGCTACGAAGACGAACGTCGCGTGGCGGTAACCATAGCAACCCCCGCAGACGCTATAACGAGGGCCTTTGCCCTGCAACCACACCATCCAAACCGGGTTCGTCGCATTCGGGCCTTTTCGCATCTGGTTCCGTTCATATTTGGTCCCGTCCGCCCTACGTCCGAATGGCATGTGCTTCTCAGCCCTGCGTTGGCTCCGACGGCTCGAAGCGTTCGCCGGAGCCCACTTTAAGGAAAAAGAATAGTTTGGAGTGGAGGGGAGCCGACCCACTCCGAGTGTGCACCCTGCCGCGGCCCGGCAAACGGGGGACATACGAGGCCGCGCTTTAAGACAAAGTAGCAGTTCGGTGTTTTATTGCCCAGAGCCTGCGAACCCATCTGAACAACCCAACGAAAGGGGTTCTGACGTTCGCTGCATGTTTCAAGAGCAGAACGGAAGTATTCCGGGAACCATTGGCCAAACCGCGGGACCGAAGCACGTGTACGTGTGGATGTGAGCGCGTCCGTGTAGGAGTTCGGGGGGGGGGGGGGGGAGAGAGAGAGAGAGAGAGAGAGAGAGAGAGAGAGACTTGAAGTTTCTTCGCTTCGGGGATATGTGGTAACCAAGCCACAACACCGACACCTCAAAGTGCCCCCTTTGATTTTTTCTTAGAGGATGAAACGTGAAGGATCTAACGAGAACGGAACAAATATGGCGGTTTCAAATCGAGAAGGACGTTTTGAGAATAGACCTTTTGAAAAGGTCGAAATGAGAATAGGCTCAAATAAGAACCACCCTCAGTGCATCGTACGAAGCTTTGCATTCAGTTGAAGGAGTATCTAAGCTCGCGGAATACCTCGACGTAAACGTGCGTCAGCTTCGTAACAGTGCTGTCTAAACCAACCTTAACTTCGCTTTCTGCTCTCTACAACACGACCTCCTCCTTTTCTGATTATACAGCATGGCGCTTTGATTTTCATGCGTGTCTTTAAGCTGTCCAGACAGCAGAAGCTTCGAAAATTCCACCCTTTCCGGTGGACATCTCGAGGACGGCTGATATTGACGAATCCTCATGCATACACGGGCAAGAGAAGAGTCGAGAAGAAACAAACAAACAGGTAGTCGCATCTGTATGACTCGAAGATGTTAGAAGTTGGAACAGCGGAGCGGGCACTCCCCACTCCTACAACACGAACTGAGTTCGAAGGAAGATGACGTCACATTTAAACTCATGCGAGGAGATGAGTCAATCACCGAAGCCCGCCCTTCACGGGAATGCCAAGGTCGAAACCAGACACAACGAATTCCGCCGGGAGGCAGGAAGAAAGTGAAAGAGAACCCAGCTAGGCGACAGACTGCGCCCATTGTCGGAGCACCCCCGCCTTGCTTGCACACAGAGATGTCGCGACTACGTCATGGCCGTTTAAACTTTTCGTTTTCCTAGCTTATCTTCCAGCAGTGTAAAAAAAAAAACAATTTTGCTTCTTTTTTTTATTTCCCCCTTCTAGAAAAACAACAACAACAACAACAATAACAACAAACGATCTGGGATTTCCAGAATAAAATATATTTGAGAGGGTGGAATGGAACGGAGAAGGGGGGGGGATTTAGGGGGTCGGGGATTAATGCAAAAGCAAAAACGAGTGAAGGCGTCTTCCCATTCCTCAACCTCGAATACAACGGGGCGTACGAATATATATGTGTCACGAGGGGGAACCTAGTGCACAACTTGTTGCAATTCTCGATATCAGTACCATAGGTCTTGTCCTGCGAATGCGTCAGAGTGACTCCCCACCCAACGGCTAGGCATGCTTTGCATCTGACGTCACGCAGTCAGCTCTCCGGCCGCCACCAAGGAAGAGGGGAAGGAGGAACTCCTCGCTCACCGTGACTCTTCCTTGTGTGTCCTAATCGTGGCCAGACGTCGCTATTCTCCCTCTAGAAGAATATGGAAGATTAACCCGTCACTCAAAATTCGTACAAAAGCAGCTTCCCCCTCTCTCTCTTCCGTATAGTGGTGCGAAATGGATGATGTGACGTCAGTGCAAGGCATGTGTTGGTGTCTGTCCAGCCAGGTGACATCGGCAACCGCGCGTAACATCGCTTCCCCGCTCCTTTAACGTTTCTGCACACTGAACATGTCTAGGCTGCAGAGCACTTCTCAGAAGGTTTATGACGACATTTTAGATTGCATTCTCTTTAAAATTGCGTTCCGACTTGGAGGCAACGCCGGTACGACGGTCATCAATAAGCACGAGGGAGTGTACGCTGTGTAACAATGCCCGGCGAACCGAACGAAACCTCGGCGGTCCTCGTATATACTTCTCCGGTAAGCAAAGACAGGGTTGGAAATATTTCGCATCTTTTTTTCGTCTCGGAGCGATTAACGCAGAAGGCGAACGTCTCACCCTGCAAAGCCGCCCTCCACACGCTCCTTGTTCTTCGAAGAAATCCTCGAGCGACAAATCAACACCGATGACACGGAGGAAAAAGAAAACCACGGTTGTACAAGTGGCGAGAGACGTTCAAATTGGTAGCCGCGTGCCGCGGATAGACAGTGGTGGACATGCCCACGAATTGTGCCGCGCCTGCTATACGCACCGTTCACCCCTAAGCTGACAGTGCGGCGGGAGCTACGCGCTCGTTGAACCAATAGTACGTTTCTTCTTTTAGCACGTGATCTCATTCTTTGCGAGGCTGTACGCGATCACGTGGAGACAGAGCCGTATTATTGGTTCAGCGAAGCGAGTGGCTTCCACCGCACTGTCAGCTTAGGGGTGAAAGGAGTGTAAAATGAGGCGTGCGTCTTTGGCGTGGACATCTCCGCCGCCTTGACCAGCGGGCGCAGTTAATGACAGTTCTGCCAATCGACTCTACCCCTTTTTTGCGTAAGCGCGTTTTAGTTTGCTGCGGGGTAAGACCTTGAGCTTCTGCGACGTCGCAGGAATTTCTCCATTATTTGCGGACGCCTTCTAAGAAGAGACGGTTCGGGCCCTTTGGCACTCGCCCGCCAGCTTTTGAGCAAGAGAAAATAAGCGGCGCTCGTCCTTGCCGAAGAACTTGATCACTTTCCCCTTGTTTGCGTTTAATGCTTCTTTTCTATTTTATTGAGCACCGTTAGTTAAAGAAAAAAAAGGACTCGCGGGCCAAGACGCATTTTACCCGGCGGTTCGACACAGGCTACGCGGCTTTGAAAGATTTGGACACGCTTGACCGCACTAAATTGGCTGACTTTGGAAGTCACAACAGTTGAAACGGTTCGCTGGAAGTGTTGCTCGATGGTGTCCCAATTTCTGCACAACGTTCGGGATATCAGCCTGACTTGTGCGAAATCCAAGGGGCAGATAAATCCGACTCAAACGGTTGGAAACGCGCTCTGGTTTACTCTTAGTATGAAGACACGTAATAAATAAATCACATAAGCTCCATATTTAGAAAGAAAAGAAAAAGAAAAAAAAGGGCGCGACACAGGCACGTAGTTAGGGGTGGCCCATGGGGCCCGGGCCCCCCCCCGAAATCTTCCATTTTGCTGGGACCTCCTCTCCCCCCTCCTCCTCATACAGCATTTTGTCATGGGCGCCCCCCCCCCCCCCCCCCGAAACAAAATCCTGGCTACGTGCCTGGCGCGACAGCAAGCGTATTTGGCTTCCAACTAATGACGTATAATGTCTAGAATTGTATTCCATCACATATGAAGATACATATACTATCGTTATGAGTAAACGCGCGAGTGCCACGCCTCTTTTCAGAGATAAAGAAAAGGATAAGTAAAAAAAAAGAGGGATAATTTACTTTCCGATCTCACACTCTCAATAGCTTCCTTAAAACAGATATACAAATTCATGACACTGGGATTTTAGCTTCGTTTTTATTTCACAATGTTCTTATCATAAGAAATCCAACGCAACTGTGTAACCTGCGCTGATACGCACTTAATGCTTCGTGCATTTGAATAATATTTGTAAACATTAAACTCGTTAACGTAGCAAGAGGCCGGCGGATGAACACCCAGACTCACATGTCGACGCAGCGCACCACGCGAGGAACAGGTCACATCTCGTTCAACTTACCTGCAAAGAGGAGAAAAAGAACACACAATGAGTGACAGTTTACGGATCCAATAGGCGGTCAGTAGATTAAACGTGCAAAATATTATCGATCTATTTATCTTCCCACGGGTCGATGTATCACGAAGAGCGATCAGCACTATCAGAGTTTACGGCAGCTGACGATAAATGAACGCGTTTGACTCGTTAACGATGCCGTGCTGACAGCCCATTTTGTTGGGGGAGGGGGTATCATACTTTGATGCAACGCGACATTTTAAAGGCCACAGAAGCGGAGCAGACCGCGGACAACAGGAAGTTTTCAATTAGCCTAAGGGGCAATTAAGTTCATTGGCTTACTTTCGTGCGTTCAGCCGTGCGTCCGGCCTCTTCTGCTATATGCTCACGCTATCGGCAATCGGTATCTAGCGATCCGTGTCACGAAAGTCGGCGGCAAAACGGTCTCAGATCGCCTCCCAGCGAGCGAGGGCTAAAATCAGGACGAGTTGGACGTAATTGCGAACTCGATACGGGGCCGTCGACAACTCCATTAGTGCGTTCAGTGCGTCGCTACTGTACCACCAAGTCAATTCTTGTTTTTGTTTTGTTTGAACGGTGTAAATGGTTTCCTTTGTCACGCTTCCATTGCGGAAAGTGTTTGTCTCCCCTGGCCTTGCGTGACGTTTTATAAAGACCTGGCTGGACAATTTAAAGCCGTCTTCAGGGCCGAATACTTTCAACGCGTCACTGTCAAATCCAAGCTCGCAGAACACCTTCTTCCCAGAATTTTGCCACAAAAAGATGCAACAAAGGCGCAAGAAAAAATACTTTCTTGATAGTTGTTGCTTGCTGCGACAAGCCGATTTGACTCAGATTAGGGGAAAGCTCTGGTCTCCTTATTTCGAATTCCATTTCAGCACGGGACGCAAGCACGTCACCAAACACGTTAGTGGATGGCGTGTTTAAAGTAACGAGTTTGCCTTTTTCTTTGGCGCGCATGTCTGGGTGTGAGTATAATACGCCTCACTGAACTTCGGGCAGTACTCAGAAAGGATTAGTAGCAAAATCCTTTAGCAGGGACGATTCCCCTCAAGACCTGATGAGCCGTCCTTCAGCGACCCCCTATCCTTGAGGTGACCAGGTTTCGGTTTCACTGTTTTGACGGTTCTCCCCGCCTTTGCTGTTTCCGACTGCATTCGTGTTTAGTCACGCTGAATCAGATAGCACCTGAACCTGGCCAGTGAGCTTTTAAATAAAATCAGCTTGCCCTCAGACCGGCCAACCTTGAGAACGACGTGGTAACACCAGGTGTCATGGGATTTCCAAACACGCGTATGAACTAAACACCGGTAATTTGGTGTGTCATCAAGCCGCTCAAGACGTGCGCGCTTGACACGAAAGCTAAAGTTATTGGTGCAGGATGTTGTTACTTCATCGGGGTGAATCACGATCATTATTGTTAGTCATACTGATGACCCATCGATGGCATCTGACATATTCAGTCGCAAGCATGGGGACGAAGCATAAAAAACGTAAGATCACGGGATGAAGTAAAGCGACAAGTCAAGCTTTCGCAATGTGTACTTATCATATCTTAGAACTTTTCCTCAATGAAGGCGCCTAAACTAAAATGTTCAAATAAAAGCCATGAAAATGTTTGAAGCCTAATTTCTTCTTAAAACGGGACTTCGAACCCTATAGCGTAGGGGTGTTGACTGACTGCACAAAATATATAAAACTTGAACAACGGAAATGCGTATTCACTTTCGTATAAATGATCCCCCCCCAAAAAAAAAGGTAATACTTTCATATCGCTTTTCTATTTTATTTTTACACTCCACGACATTATTAGCGTAAACAAAGGTATTAAGCCTCTTACGACCGCCATTGCTGCTGCGCGGCGTAATGCCGTAAACAAAGGCATTAGTAACGTGTTTGACCATCTTGCGACGGCGTAGGACCGGATGCGCCGCTGCGGAGCTGGTCCTACGTCGTCGCGAGAGGCTTAATAGCCCTGGTCTTGTCTCAGTCGGTCCTACTCGGCTGCCAGTGTGTGAACGGGCCTTAGACTTGTGGGGACTGTCATCAAAGCTGCAAGTATGATGGAAAGTGCTAATACCAAAGCGGTAGAATTTGATGCCCGGCAATGCCTTTTCAAAGCAAAATGCGAAAAAGCGTCGATGTCGTGTTGGTGCTAACAGTGTCGCACATCCCATGTATGCCGTGGTCGCAGTGTACTACCTTCAAGATGCAGCATCCACTTCATTAAGAACGAGAAAAAGAAATAGCGAGGCGTTAAAAGATAACCGTAGGTATCATTTAAAAATCTGAAATCAAAGTAATTGCTTGTTAGGCGTAAAATTATGGCTGGAGGTCACATCTATAGACTAATCTTGTACATGTGAAGTGTGTTCTTCAATGCAAACCACTAAGTTACAACTGAGTTACGTAGAGTACGTCATAGGCTGGGAGGGTCCGAGTGCTTAGCCTCTCAGCACTTGGGTTCGTGAGAAATTCCACTGCACATTATATTGCGTGCGCAAAAGCAAAAGGTGCAACGTTCTGGAATGTGTCTCAGTCTTTGATACCGTTGTCACCGAGCAGTCTACATTCCGACTGCGAGGTGTCGTAAGACAATAATGGCCACGATACGAGCTCCCCGGATATTACAAAGATAAGAAAAAAAAAGTATGTTGCCGCTACGATGTTTTTTCCGTGCTTCTACGAAAGCTGCTTAACAAAATAAGGACAAAAAGAAAAAGAAGGAATCCGGCATTTGGAGGTGTCGCGTGGCCTTGTAACTCGTCCGTGGATAGCGCGTCGTAGAAACGAGTGAGTAAACGGACGGCTTCGGTGACATCGTCATTTCACATGCCAAGAAAAAAAAATAACGTCGAAGTTTCAATTTTTAGCGAAGCAAAACAGGAAACTTGGCATTGAAGGAGTGTTATCAATATCTTTGTTGCTGATGGCTTCTCTTTCGGGGTTCGTACTCGAACGAAGTTTACAGCATTGTCTGAAGAATAAATATGACAATATCAGTTGCGGAGGAGTGAAAACATTCAACCATGACGGTGTTGCAACAGATTCGGAGAAGTAAAGCTCTAGATGTGCCAAACTAGTAAAATAAACTAGACTATGATCGCCATTAAGGTGGGATGCAAAATTAAAATTGATAGTGAAACAACAGACTCGGTGAGAATTCGAACAGCTCATCAAGATAGATCTGTGAGACTTGAACAAAATGTTGCGAAAGATTATGGAATTTTACAGGACAGCAAGATTGATGTGACATTAAAATGACAGAGAAGTTGTCATAAATAGAAACAACCCCTCCCTCTTTCCACCACCAAAGAAAAAGAAAACGGAGAAATGTTTAGCATCCACGCATAACGCCGAAACTTTCCGAGAAAGAAAAACAAACACTCGCGTGACCTCTATTCCAAGGATTCACGCGGAACGAAGAGACAGGAGGACCTCGAAAGTCACAGCCGATGCCTTGTTCAGACACACGGCTGCCCACAGCGACAGACAGCCACAACAACAGGGGACATGATAGATGCTCGCCGCGAGGAGCGTGAACTATTGGGAGACATCTATCACGACAGACTCGGCGATACGTCACGCCCCTCCACCCAGCGTCGAGAAATTCGCCCCGAAGACCTCGAGCTCTCAGCTGGACGTGTGCGCTACCTGCAGCTACGGGATCCGGCTCTAAGCGAACGAATAATTTCAAAGATTCGGCGAAAGCACGTCAATCTCTAATTCACTCTTTCGTTCCGATAAGCGCGCACACTCTCGGTGAGCTATCGCTTCCTCCACCAATAGCTTGGGTTTCGTAAGCTGTCTCACTTCTTCTTTCCCCCTCTTTCCAGGGAACGTAGAGAAAAGTGCGGCGATAAATAACCAAAGTCAATCGGATTCGTTTGGAACCCAGAAAGAAAGCGAAGGCTGTCTCGCCGGGCGGCTGGCGCGGAATTCCTCAGAGCGTAACCCCGTTAAATCTCGAAAATAGCTTTCACCCTATTTCGTGTCGAGTCCTAAGGCTATGTGATTTCGGAAGGTTCGGCAACGGCGGGCCATACGGGTCGAGCATACGAATACGTACACACACACACAATCTTTTCGGTGGACCCCGTAGGAGTAAAGAAGGTAGGCATGCCGCCCGGTGTGTGTGTGTACAGTGGATGGCTATCAAAGACTCTTTACGATGCTCCGTTCGGGTTCGGTCCACATTTTCGAAGCCTCGGACGTAAGGGCCGCCTGGCTGAGTTGGAAGGGACCGCGTGCCGATTGACTAATACCACTGGGGACGGCAAACGGCGTCTTAAATCAAGCCTAAAGGACCTTCTCTCGAATTTAAGGTATACCCACTGAGGAGTGGACCCGAAAATCTTTTACACGTTTTTCTGCTGAAGCTTTGTTGGTTCATTTATTCGAGCAAACAAAAGTTAAAAGTGCGGGATGTTATTGCAACATGTTTTAAACAATACCATTCCTCCTTACTAAGTGGTTTTGAGAAAAATAAATAAAAACAACAACACATGTATTGATACATAAATTGCTGCGAACTCAAAATCCCGACAAAGCGTTTCAAAGTGGAGTTTCGTTACGAAGCTGGATACTGGTATGTCAATTAGAGAAAGCCGTCGATAAAGGCATATGTATTCTTATACAAATTAATGAAAACGGGCAGGTGAATTAACCGTTTTGATAAAATGGCAAGGAAAATTCGAAAACCACCGAAACACGATAATCGGCGGAGCCGAAATCCGAACTGGAGTCTCCCGACTGATAGGCAGATACGCTAACCGCTGCACTGGTTAGCGTACCTCCTAGGATACCCTGACCGGTGGGCTAGCCGGTCGGTGAAGGATCCCCATAGTCTAGAGGTGAATGAGTTTGTTAGTCCGATAAAATCAACACTATTTTTCTATATATTGAGGTGGGAATGCACCCTTCAGAGCTCGGACGCGGAATCGCCTGCATGGGAGTGTGTCGTACAGGACACAGCAATCTTTGTCGATGAGAGAAACTGGTGAATTGCAGTTTGCACAAAAGGGTCTCACGGAAACTTCCTGCAATGTCAGTCACACCGGGCTATATTCCTGATATATAGCGCCTAAACCCGCTCATCGCGCACATTATGATTGTGGGCCTTGGCATTGGAGGGATACTGCCGCGTTTGGCTTTTTATAGAAAGAGCCTTTTTTTTTTTCGGGTCAAGACTTAAAAAAAAAAAAAAAGAATGGCGGTGGAGTAGAAAGGGGCGTGCCTCGGCTGACGCATATTGCACGCTTCCGTGAACAAACACTCGGATAGGCCAAAACATAACAAAAATAAAATCTGATTTCTGACGCAATTTTAAGTTCAACTCTCCTGGGATGCGCGCCCGTGTGTACGCAAGAAGAACGAAGCCGTTTGTATGGCACGGAATCCCAGTTTGCAGAGAAGGACTCCTCGCTGTTGGCTTGGCTCTTTCTACACACTGTTTCCACGGTAAACATTGACTCTGAAACCCTCGAGTTCGAAGACTTTTTTTTTTTATGGGAAAAAAAGCAGACATAGAAAAGAAAGGAGACAGAAGTAGGCTACGTGTGGGCGGGCGACAACGCACAACGCATACACGTTGGACATGTCTAAAGCTGGGGAGACTTCGAACCCTGCGCGTGACTGGGCGTTGGATGGTTCCTCGGCGCTGAATATTGTTGATCGTCGCGTGACGGGACACGTATCGAAAGCTGAATTGATAGTCTCCAACGCCGTTTTCGGGCTCTGGAAAGTCGTGAGTCTCCACCCGTCAAATGGATACAACGAAAACGCCATCATCTATTCTGTGCCCATGGAAATGAGAGGCGCTCCCATCGGCAGAGGAGCGCGGTAGTGCACTGCAACTCGGAAAATGTAGAACGAGAGCGCACCCTGCAGAACCCACGCAAGCAACACTCCTGATTCCGGACGGTTTTAATATAAACATGCACTGTACTAGCGTACTGTAGTGTAGTAGACCACTGCGTGGTTCACGTTCAAGACCCCAAGTCTCGCAGTTTTAACGCACTGTCAATTTTTTCATTAAGGCAAACAATGCGTCTGCAGTCTAAACCTCCATACCACAAATTCGGCCCGACGTGCAGTCCCCACAAAATGGCATACATGCGTTTGTCTAATGGCACCCAGATAGCAAGGCATCCGCACTGAATTTTCTACGTCATAGATCTCCGTCGAACGCTCAATCGAAGAAGACCACGTAGAACATCCAGTACCGAGGTCTTGCTGCTTAAGTGAGAGTGATTTGTCACCCCGGAAAGACCTAACGATTACTAAGACGCGTACTATGTTTGCTTTTTTTGTTTTGATTTTTTATTTAAAGCGGCAGAGACGTACGAGTGCGATTGTATGAATGGAAGGTTATAAGGCGCCGTCGGTTTGTACAAATGGAAATCATCTAGAACGGCATAAACCTAGCTTTGAACTTTCTCGCGGTTTTAACCAACTGCATCGCTCTGGAGAGGCTGAAGTGCTGACAATATGCTATTCCTCGCAAACAAAATATTTGATTGATCGCTTGATTGATATTTCTTCGACTCAGGAGAGCAGCGGCGCCGCAAAAAGCCAAGTTGCCCATACCGTGAAGGCGTGTGCGACGCCGCTTCTAACGATGATGAAATGGTATTGTTCAGATGCATTGTGTAGACGATGATGATGATGATGATGTGTGGGAATACGTATAACTATATTGGTAAGAAAAGTGTGAGCGAATGCGTAAGTTCGAGTAGTGGGATGATACGAGACGGGACGAGACTTCCAGGCGCATGACGTCACTTCCGTTGTTGCCACAGCTGCACGTTCTCTGGCTGCTATAAATAATCCGAAGACGCGCCCTAATATGGTTATGGACTTCCCGTGTTTTGCTCCAGCAGCTCGCATCTGGCAGCGGCGGGGGCCCGGTCGGAAATACGCCAGACTGGCACGCCGGTGAGCGACGAGAACGTCCCGCGGCTGGCCAGGATCGAGGCTCCCAAAAGCCGGGTGCCCCGGATTTCTTCTTTAAGCTTCGTTCATTAAAGGCTCAAAGAGCCGTGAAACGATATTGGATTGGAATATTATGCATTTTACTCAAGTACACTTATACACGAATGACACGAGTGTAGTGTAGTCACGCGCTAAACAACTCAACCGGAAGTTTCTTTGTCGTGGTCTGATTTCGAGGACAGTAGCGGACTCTACTGTCAACGACTTACTTTTCTTGACGACATATTTCGTGAAAAACACCCCTTAAAAAAATATCGAAAAAAAAGAAAAACAAAAAAAGAGCTGGATTTGCGTATATATTACTTTACGGTAATGAATCATCTATCAGCCCAAGTCGTGAAAGTTTGTGCCCGCGAAATGTTCCCGAAACCCACACTTTACGAAATCCTTGAAATATTGAGCCCACAAAAATAAGGTACTTTAATTACGGTATTCCTTTCGGTTTCTCCTTCGCAAAGCTGGCCGGCGTAGTCGTGGGGATCACGACGATGACGTAGTCACGAGGATCCCAGGGTGATGATAGCCGAACTTGGCTCAAGGACAACAGCACGAGTGCTGCATGAGCACTCAAAATGAGCACGCGGTTATAATCAATGCCTTGGTAAAAATTCAGTTTGGGGCTCCTTCTTAATTGCTGCGGTGACGACGAAAGCAGACAAAAACCTTTAGGGAACAGCACGTGTCTTGTGCACTGCCAACTCCAGTGAGTGGCTATGATGAGCATTGTTGGCATGTAATCGACACCAGGCCACGTGGCCATGCGTTTTGGTTGCGAGTTAGGGGAGGGGTAAAAGCTGTTCGTTTGTCCATATATATATATATATATATTTATTTTTTACAACTGATAGTGCGTGGGGAAAAAAACGAGTGCATGTTTCATAGGTGATGGACGTCAAGGATTTATGAGGTATTTATCGAAAGTCAATGCAGTCTGACACCGTAAATCACGTGCTTTTATTCTGGGGTAACTAATTCGTGGTACAAATGTAACAACGAGATTCCCTGTGCCCTTCAGATTTGACGTGGTCCACGACACCGTTTATTCCAGTGACACCAAGCAAGTCCGCACGCACACAGGGAGCATCTCATGTCCAGGCATCGACAAGCAGAGACGAGCACTGACTACTTCTGAAGCCGTCAAATAGGCCTATTATTATTTACTGAGAATGAAGGTTAAACAAAGAGCTTCACTAAGATAGGGCAATCAAATTTCATCTACCTTCATGCTTGCTTCAATATAATTAAACAGATCTAACTACTTAAAAAAAAGCTATATTTGCTCATAAGAAATGCATTAAGTCAACCTGTTAATGAGCTTGTGCCCGTTCCATTCAACCAAAGTGAGGCAAATTTCATGACATTGACCTCACTTTAAACGTGTTGTAACGCGGCGCTAGTTGCAGTCAGATGACTTTCGCGCTCCCAGTTTATACATTGACTGAGTGGAAATATGCTTTTAATTCTAATATACTTATTACGATCCCTGGTAGCTCATTAGCCTCTAGCGAAAGGGATGGGGTATGAGGGATATTAAGATGAGAAAGAATGCATTAAAATGATTAACTTGGATGCCGGCACTTAAATGCTGACGTGCGTGGCACTCAGGTTTTCATCCTCACACCAGCTGTATGCGGCGGCCTACTGAATAGCTGAACAAACGTATAGTTGAACAGTGCAATCTCTTTGTGCTGACGAGAGAGCAAGTAAATGCAAGCGCCGTACACTTCACAGCACAGTAGCGGACCAAAATTTGTGTACTTTAAAAGAGGAGGAAGGAGTCAACATAGAAGAAAGACTATAGCGCACGCGAGGTAGGAGAAGAGAAAAGAAAAGGCGGTTGTAAGCAGCTATAAGAACAAGGTAGCAAAGACGAGGCGAGGATTACTGGAAACGAGACTTTGCGGGCGGCCTCCCGAACGCCGATCCCTTCCACGCAAACGGGCGGAAATCCGCAGAAGCAGCACGCAACAGCGAGTGCCGGAAGTCGACGAGGTTATTATGTACGACCCCGACGCGCTACGTAATGCAACACGGCACGTATAGGCCACCCGTGGGACTACAGTGATCGTGTCGCAATAGGATTTGCACGGCTCCCGTTGGTAGCGTGCATGTCGAACGATAGATGGTGGGCCGAAAATTAAACTTTCTGCTCCAAAAAAAATATGTTCACTCCCTTATTGTGTCAGCACGCCGAAGTACAACCTATCTAAGATGATAATTCTGGAGGCAGGAAATGTTTGTGACGTGACTGCTTGCCTTGTGCTCACGACCCGTAAAATAAAATGAAAATATCACGCGATGTGTGGCTAATTATGGCAGTTTTGTGGCTTGGCGAAAGGGGTAATTTTATTTTAAATTAAAATGTAAAAATATTCACAACAAAATTAAGAAAAAAACTGTCGCTGAAGTTTTACCACTGAGGACGAACGTTTGTTTCAGATAACCTCGTAAGTCACAATAGTCAAGTAATCGTCTTTGACAATCTAATTTTTTTTTCCCCGAGGACTTTTCCGTTTTAGCGAACTGCCCCAGATTAGGCGCCAGAAACCGTGCTGAAGCAAGAGCCTCGGCGGACGCCGGCAGAACTCTGCCTGATGTGACGGAGATTTCAACCGTGTCGACGGTTCAGATCTCCAGTTAGCGTAAAAGGAATTCTCGAGTCATATAACACAGAGGCCACCCGCAGTTTCGCCCGGATTTTCCAAAAAACGGCAGCATGGGGAGGGGACTGTGCAGGCGAGATTCCGGAAGCACACCTCCTCCGGAAACCGGGATTATTTCGGCGCAGGAGAGGCAGGGCGGGAAGAGTCACGGAATGGTTCCACGAGGGAAGTCGTCCGCGGTGCGCCCTACCCTTTTCTTTCGGTGCCACACTCGTGGCCCGTGTCTGGCGCCTTTTGTGGCCAGCACCGACGAGGCGTGTCTCCTGGTTGCTTTGCGGATCCGCGCGCTATGGGTCAGCTGACGGCCCGGCACTCGAAGCGGCCACTGTGTTACCGCGCTGCTATGCTTTTGGAACGGCCCGCTCGAAAGGTTTCGTGCCGTCGCTGACTTTTTGACGCACCTCGGGTGCTAATTCGTGCTGTAACTTAATTATCTGGATGTCCTGAATTCAAGACATCGTACTTCTCCCAAGACAGCAAACAATTAAAAAAATTTAACACTCGCTTGTTTACAATTAAAACACTATAAATAGAGTCTAGAGATGCCTTCGTTAGAATTGAGGCGAGAATGTCCAGTTAGGCGTAGCATTACAGCGCGTTGTACTTAGGAGTCGTGCGGTGATGGTGTCTGACCCGCTCTCGTCTCGTTGACCGTGATTGAACTTCTATTATGTGATTCTTATTATACGACTAAACTCTCTTGAATCTCCGCAGAAATCAAAAGAATATGTTTTGACAAGAATGCTTAGAAATCTGAGCTCCAGGTGAATCAATAAAGCGTCTTTGCAACCAGTAGTAAACTTTGTACTCTAAACTAACACTCATCTTTCTACTTACGCGCAGAGCAAGTAAGAGATGCCACTAGAACATTCGCCTTACTCATAGCCTTCTTAGAAGACGTTGATATTATAGACCGCCTCTAAGGCATGGTGCCATACGCCCCGAGCCAGTAAACAGCAACAACTCAGGTGTGACGTCGGAGCGGCTAAGGTGTCATATCAGAGCAGATGGACCGAACGAACGGCAAAGGTGCGAGCGCGCACCAGACTCCGCAAATGGGGTTTCGTATTAAACTGAGTAACACACCGGACGAAAATTCCATAGCGTTCTAGGATCTAATCAGGGTGTATTAAGTCGAGAGCATTTCAGCTGTCTGCGTAAGAGGGGAGCGTGTTTTTGTATCCGTCACTTCGGTACAAATGGCCACACGTGTTAAACGAGACGCGCCGAATAAACGGGGACGAGGAAACAGACAAGACGAAGTGCACTCGCAGAGCGCGAAAGTTTTATTGAATTCAAACGCGCACTATGAAGGCCACCTTTCTAGCTATTCGTTCAGAAAATAAAACTCTGTATATGTCAGTTGCACTGACAGCGCACTAACGCACTTGCTTTCTCCTTGCGTCTGACAGAGAATGCGACGTAAAACTTTAAGGCAGTTTTATCTGCGTATCCTTCCGAGCATTGTTTGTGTGAATTGTTGGCAATCTGGCAGTGCACTGGACGCCTATCCCAGTGCACGGCAAGATTGCACGGCGGTGACTGTTATATCGACCATGCATGCTATCTTGCTATCACGCATGGCCATGCGTGTTAGCTTGCTTGCTTGCTATCTTGTTATCAGCAGCCCATGGAATGTTTTGGCGGAGTGCCGAAAATGCCCCGCGTCGATATGGAGCGCGGTCGACTTAACGAAACAACGAAGTGTACCATTAACAAGTTTCGCTGTAATATCGCTAAAAAAGTAGCAGATGGGAGTTTTAGTGGTGAACGGCCACTGACAAGGAAATCGATATGTCACCCACCGTTACAAGGTTGGTAACAGTAAAAGTCCATCAAAGGGGCGTGTAATTAGCCTTGTTTGCTCGGACGTGCCTCGTCACTTTCGCCGTGGAATAGAGGCAGACCGTGACGCATCCTCGAAGTCACCAATAAAAAAACTAATCGACGTCATACCGAAACGTGAAGAGCGCGAATATTGACGACCCACGCACAAACGAATCATCACGAGAGAAACAAGTGTGCTAAAGAACATAACCAGGAAACCGAATCGAAAACGAGAGAGCGCCAGTAAGCGTCTACAACGCACCCAGCAAAATGTCAATTTTAACGTAAAAAAAAAAGATCTATTCCTAAAAAGTAAAATTACAACAAAACCGTTCCTCCCGGTCACGTGGTTGCATTCAGCGGCGGTACAGACGACGACAACGATTGTTTTGGAAGGCGAAAGTGGACACCCAACAAACACGGCGCGGCGTCGGTCGTGCCCAGAGGGACGGGTGTGCGGGGAGACGAGAGAGAGAAATGCCTGGCCAATTATACGCGGGAGCGAGCTGACGACTAATTGCCCCCACCAGCGCGGGGTTACCTAATCCCCCATTCGAAGAGAGGGTGACGTCGTCCGCAATCTCCGCAGCGCTACACTCCGCTTTATCTTGCGATGAACCTCAGCGGGCGCAACGAGCCGTCCCGTGGCCAATCCCATGCCATGCTAGTATCACGTGACCTTCGGGGCGTTTCGTCACATGATGCGTCCACGGCGCAGGACTGGTTGGGATGGCTGGTACAGATCTGCCGCGGTCCATCGTAAGCTGGAACGAAGTAGTATAGTAGCAGAACAACACGCACAGCCGCAGCGCGCGGCCACCGACCACAGCGGCAGCGGCGCGTTCGCCCCGAACAGCCGAAAACAAAAGTGGCGGCCCAGCGCGAGCTTCTTTTCTTCTTCCTCGGCCGAGAGGAGGAAGAAGGCCAGGCAAGAGGGTCAGCCCCGAGGGGGAGGGCCGCATTTTTACGGACCTCGTATTAGGCGCCTGTTGTCGAAACAAATTACCATCGCCGAGTCTCTCGTATCAACCAGCGGACGGCGTTTTGTATGTAGGGAGACCCCAACCAGAAGCTGCGCGGAAGCATCGTGAGAAAAATAATAATAATAACAGCAACAACAACAACAGACGAGTCGGTAGGCTTGCTTCGCGGGAATCGGCTTTCCGCAGGCGCGATCACGCGGATAAGTCAGCGCTAATAGCGGGAGAGAGTCAAAAGGTCGATCGGACGCCCGAAAAAAAAAACAACAACAACATCGGCAGTAAGGATGCCGATGCGTTCCTAGACAGCGCTGCCTGTGGTGAGTCCATCCACTCGAGACCGAGCGACGGATCGACGAGAGCCGACGTACAATTCATTTCCAGCTCATATATGCCCACTACCGCTCGTGCGGTCACGGCCGCTCTTGAATGTCGTTAGGTCCTCGTAAACACAGATTTTTTTTTTCTTCTCGTTCTTCTTTAGAGTACGAGGAAATTGGCACTTTTTTTTCCTCGTTCAGGATTTGTTGATTTGTTTGATGCGGGGATGCGTTTGCATGTTGTCCCCGTTTTTAAGTCTTCCCTGTTGGTACCCGCCGTTCGTTTGATTGCTGAATCACGAAGCTCAGAAGGGGGCCGACCCTCTCGAGACGAGTCGTCAAAGGTTTTAATTGTGCCGGATGAGTCTTGGGAAACGGCGGCGGCGGCGTCGAGGAAGTTTACCCTTGCCGTGTTTGCGAAAGTGGTCGTCTCTGTCGAGGCCCTATACGCTCGTTTCACCCGATTGCTCGAGGCTCGATGCTCTTCTGCTCCCTCGGAGCAGCCTTTTTTATGACGTAGTGTCCTCTACGCAAATTTGCCGGGCGGTGCGGTGACCATTTTGGAAGATTTCTTCCTGGACTTTCGGACGCAAATAACAAAAGAAAACTTAAACCGGGAACGGGTCAGTTTTCAAAATAGAATCATTCGGGTCCTTACTCTAGACCGTAAAACTAAGGCATTCTAAAAAATGACAGGCCTGTACTTGTTTATGCCTGTCTTTGAATACCGGCCGTGTCTCGAGGTTTAGATTGTGTGCGTAACTAAAACTCCTCTAAGTTTCGATTCATACCTCCAAAAAGCTCAATATCATAGTTAAATGTACGTTAGTCACCGTCTTGAGAGACCTAAGTTGTTCCTAGCTGAAAAACCGGGACCGGCTAGCTCGAAAGGGAGAGCTTGAAATGAGATTAAAGTGGCAAATGTTTCTACCCATCTGCGCGCATGCTTTCGAATTTTTTCAATAAAGCACGAGTGGATGAGACGACGTGTTTTGGTTTCCCATCATATTAGCACGCTTAGAGGAAGCAACTCTAAATGGCACACTGGTGTAGAACGCACGCAAATGAAACGGTTTTACATGTGTAATTTACGTTTAAAGTCATTTTTAGCCCAAGGTGGCATATACAGGACAAGAAAACTGGAATAAATGAGCAAACATGTATTCTCAAACTCAGAGGAGCAGGCCATAGAGTTATTCCAATAAACGCTAGAGGCTCAGCTGGCGCTAGTGTGCTGTTGCATTTTGAAGCAGACAGCAAGCAGTCTAAATTTGACTTCCGGTAATGTATTCCTATGGGAAAAAGCGAGTGCATTTTCTCTCTGCACTCGATTATAAGAGCAAATATCACGAATAATTTGTACGTACTAGGCACATTGGAACATTTCTCAGTCACGCAGACGAAATAAATGGTCAGTTACGGCGTTTTCCTTTCAAATTCATCGCATTAAAAACGGTGCTAAAACGGCTTCGTACGTGTATTTTTGTGCACTGTCGGACACTGTTAGCGCGAACACGGCGTCGACGCTTTCCAACATGGGGGATATACGTGCCAAACGAACGAAGGACATATAGAAAACCGAGAGAGACGGCAAGAACTACGCAGTAACACTGGATAAGTAACTCCTTGTGCTTGCAGACGATCAAAATAAATTGAAAGTCACGTAATATAGTCAGATTTGCAATAAATAAGTACTGCGAAGATGCTTGTTCTGGGTTCAAATGGTTCAAAGCATCACCCGCACGCTCCAAATCTTTGCAAATAAGGGGAGCCAGAGAGCAGGTGCCTGATAAAAACTGCCCGACATGGGAAAGAATAAAAAGACATACCTTTCGTAGCTCACGTGCTTTATTTTTTGCGTTCGAATGTTTCTTTAACCGATCGTAAAGATGCGCACGACGGAGTCATTTTTATCCAATGACAGGACGGGCATATTAGCAATATATAAGCACCACCGAAATGCTAGCGAACCTGAACACACACTACATTCCTTTCGATCGTTAGTTTGCTTAGAACCGTCGCTCGTTTTCACATACCTTCCTTGAAACAGGGGTTTGGGCCTGAAATAGAGCGAAGTTTAACATCGCTCAATGGTAAAGAAAAATGCTGTAACTAAAGCAATTACACTTTCACAATACCAATAAAGGTACATACTATCCGTTACAACCGATATGATAAAAGTTATTCATGTTATTTTCCGGCGAAGAGACAAAATTCACGCGCGTTTTCCCATAGGAATACACAGGGAGGCTGGAAATGTATTATTTAGTGACTCTAGAAATGTAGACTGCATGCTGTCTGCTTCAATTTGCAACCGGAAGTCCCGTAGACACTAGCGCCAGCTGAGCCTCTAGCGTTTATTGTAATAACTCTATGGAGCAGGCGACTCCCCTAAAGACGCAGAAAATGTATAATTTTTATTTTATTTCGATTAATGAAGAAAAACAAATATCTCACGAGAATTTGTCCAACATCATTTATTTCAGGTGAGCCCTTGCTCCCCTTCCCCAGGGATTATTATCGCCATTCTTGTCCAGCTCGTTTGCACCTTTGCACCAATTGCAATCATCAAAGTAACAACGAAAAAGGCGTTAAAAAAAAAGAAACCTGTCAAAGTTGCTAATTTACCAGAGGTCAGCCCATGCGGTCCCGCCAGACCGCACTGGCCCCTCCTACCGGTGAGCTTTCCCTCTCATGTTTTTCAATCGCGCCGAGAGTCTCAAGATATTTCAGCGTAGAAGGCAACATAACGCGGACCACCAGAACCGGTTGCTCGAGTAACACACATTCCACCAAGACGAGACTCAATTTCCTTCCAGGCGTTGCGCAAACCATGTTTTCGAATCGATTCTCGCGAGACGTTCACACAGAGGCCAGTCTCCGCCTCCGGGGATACATTCATTTACGCACAAAACGCCGCGGCGGCGTACTACGCGCACCAGCGTAAGGGCGTCCGCCCCAAGAGAGCCGAGATTTGAGAGAGGGAGCATCTGAGATCGTGAAGAGCGGGAGCAATTTTAATGGCGGACACCTTCTGCGAAGACTGGTCGCAGGAGCGCATGCGTTGCATTGTCGCGTTTAGATGAGGAAAGTGGGCGGAAAGGCCTTGACGCTTGCAGACACCAACCAACGCTATCACCCCATCTACGCAGCATGTATTGCCATATGGTACTGCAAACGCGGCCCCTAGCACCACGTGAGCCGATCGAGTGTTGGAAGCACTTTGAAATCTTGGCACATCTACCTGCCTTTTGCCTCCATTGGCACGTGGCGTAGATTCCTCGAATCAGTGCACGCCGGAGCCACGCAGGCTGCGGAAGCCAACGTGATCGACGTTCATAACCACGACGGCGCTCACCTGCCACCTCATTGCTTAAACACACACACACACACACATACACACGTACGGGTCAAGCAGTATACGCTGGAGCCGCGCATTCTTTACGTTGTTGGCTTGCAAATGACTGTCGTAGAAATCTCAATAACAGTTGCCGATACGTGGAACGACACCGCGTCACCGGTGGCCATAGAAGGGCTCTGAACGATGCGATAATGAAGACGTTTCTGCGATCGCAGCGTTGGACGTTTACGCGTATCGCATTTATATTCGTTTAAGTTCCTGCGCGTGATTATACTATCGAGGTTGTTTATTTTGCGCGCATCGACAAACATTAGCGGCATTTGTAATACTACTTTGGAGTCCCTGCTAGCAATATACGAAGATAATCTGAGGAAGAGGAGATGAGAGCAAGTGGAGTCGTCATAGCGGCAATCTCTGATTGAAAGGATAGGGGTAGAAGCAAAGGCTCGGTGCCTTTGTCTTTACACCCTCAGAAATAAAGGGTGTAATACTTCTACACCCATTGTCCAATATATAACACCCCTAAACCACATTTTGACGTTCAGTCCACTGAGGTCGCACTGACGATACCAACTTCTACGACCGGCTTGATAGCTGCGTGATATGACTTACTAAAAGCTAATGTATGAACGTATCAAAAAGTACAGAAAAAAAAAGATGAATAATACTGAGGTTTTGCAACAGGGCCAACAAAACCTCGAGTGTTTTCCTGTAGTCTATAACGCATATACATTAGCAATTTTAATAAGTTGTATCACTCGATTATCAAGCCGCTCGTGAAAGTTGGTGTTGTCGGTTCGGCGTCAGTGGACTGAACGTCGAATTGCAGTTTTTGGAGTGTCATCTATGGGACAAGGTGCGTAAGTACTACACCCCCTATTTCTGAGAGTGATACCTACTCCCTACCGAAAAATCAGGTATAACTTTTCACTATCCGGATTATGGAACAGGAAATTTGTTTCTGGAAACTTCCAGATAGAGTCCAGATAGAATCCAGATAGAATTCCGGTTCCATAATCCGGATAGCGAAAAGGTATACCGGATTTTTCGGGGACGTTTCTTTCCAACCAGAACAAAGAAGAGCGTCGTCTGCTACTCGCACACTGCCTCATCTTCCGAACGCTGAACTCCGTCGCTCGATGTACGAGTACGTTGCAACAGTGAGTGTAGAGACGAAGGCCGCTAGTCTTTGTGTCCGCCCACTAATATTTCAAGTCAAGGGTTGGCGCTCTAAAGTCCCCTCGCGATCTCATCTCCTCCTCTCTAACAGTTTTTTTTTCCGTATACATCAACCAACGTTACTTCACTTAGTTACTGAACTGCCCATAGACGCTGCTTGCACAAACAGACCCCCCCCCCCCACACACACACACATCGTTTGACGCGCCACGGTGTTTGGGGGACGGCTGCAAAGGTAACTGCAGTGTACCATATGGAATACGCATGTTTCGAAGCAGAGCGTCTAGATGGCGTTCCACCGTACTCTTTGGAACACACAGTCATGAAAGGGAAGTCTAGATGGCGCTTAAAACGATGGGAGGCGGACTGAAGTAAGTGAGGCTGGGAACTCCCTCCGCGGGAGTTCCACGACTGACGTAATCTTCTAACGATGACACCGACTCAACTCTCTAACGTCGCGCCACTGCGGTGGCGCTGCTGCCGGCACTGCGCATGCGCAGTCCCTTCATCTCGCGCGAATTTCGTTTTTGCGCCCGCGCGGCATGCTACTTCGTGCAGCTAAGTCCAGGTGCATCCGAGGGTGTACGAACAAATGGGGTCAGTCAAGAAGCACCAAAAGCGCATGACACAGGGCCTTTTCTGTGCATGATTGGTTCAGCGATTATAGAACACCATGATGGTGCACTTTTTACGCTGTCTGATTGGTTCCGTCCGCTCGTAGCGTGGGCTACGTCTGGACTTCGAGGTACAACGAAGTATAGCAGACTACTTCTTCGAATTTGGAAGGACCCTCGACACGGCACGCTAGGCTAAGCATACACACAGGAATAACGGCGGCGCGCTGCGCCTAAACTGGTTAGGTCGTTAACTCGGGATCGGTCGGTGTAACAGTTTCACTGGAGCGCGAAGCAAACTTTCACTACCACCGGTTTTTGAAAGTTGTCTGGTCGAGCGAAACGGGAACGCTGCATAGCTCGTCGGTTGCCACAATAGATCTCGGAGCTCGCCGTCAACGAGCGTGTTCCTTTTCTTTCGGGACATGCAGTATGTATACCCGTGGACAACACTTTCCGATCTTTCTGGGTTTCTTTTTTTGTTTTTTTTTCTGGTTTACCTTTATTTTTTTTTAAGCCCTCGTCGGGTCGTTGGCCCAGAAACGGAGAAAAAAAATTGAATGCGGAATGAAACCTCGTTGCATTTTCTTCGTTTTTTTTGTATTTTTTCTTCTAATCTTGTGACACACACACAAAGAAAGAGAAAGGTAGTTCCTATGGAATGGCGCAATCAGATTTCAGAAGGTCATTGCTCGAGCCTGAGTGCTATATGGCTCACATTCTGACCGATTTCTTGACTTCCCTATCCGTATTATTTCTGACTTCAATTCCGCTTCCTTTCTTTTTTCTTTTTTACAACGACCTTTGGTTGTGATCATCATGTTTTCTAGTTTTCAATAACAATTCTAAGTGGCAGGTGCAAAAAGTGCCCTGTCTGGTTTCCAAGTAGGCATTAAATAGTTTTAAAGTTCGCAACATTTTAACGTATTCCAATCGCCACTAAATCTGCACATAAATCATAGTACAAATTATCATGGAATGTTTTGTCAATAACGCTAGAAACACCCGAGCCAAGAGTTACTAGAAAAAAAATAATTGATCAACGGTTCCCTAGTAACTCTCGGGTGAATCTTGATGAAGATCCAACTATTCATCCGACTACCGAAATGCCATGAAGGGAGCGTTAGAGGCTTGAACTCGAAGTTCTCAGAGAGGTTTCTACTGCGTGAGCTGTAACGCGGGATAAGCACGCGTAAGAACTTTGACCTCCACTGCCCCCCCCCCCCTCCTTTAAGCACTCAGACAACAAGCTGCGTCACAGTCAAAGTAAGTTTCTAAAGTATCGCAAAAACGAAAATGTTTGTGTTGTAGATTAAGATTGCTACCGATTTCACGACCTCACATCTCGAAGCATAATGTTGACAACAGCATAAAAAAAAAGCGAAGGGAAAAAAATGTTACAAGGCGCGGGTCACGTGCCTCTCCGCTAAAATATCCTAAACCCGCTTTTTACAGCGGTGCTGTCCTTGGGAATTGAAAACACAAAACGGGATGAACGGACTGACAGTGGTGACCTTGCCGATACTTATCGCGGTGAAGAAACTCCAAAGACTTCGGAAATGAATCCATAAAGTAGTCGCAATCTCGGTAATGTTACACCGGATAGACGGAACATATTAAAAACACACACACAAAAAAAAGCCTCATAGAGCAGTAAGAGCGGGGCAAGATGTCTTCCATCAACTGATGACGCCGTCTTCTTCTCTGCGACCTTGAGAAGAAAAAACGTCGCACCACTCGCCCCACTCCTGGCAATAATTATGAAAGAAAAATCTCTACATACCAAAAATGACGTACGCACCCGTCGATATAAACGGCGCCTGGGGTTCATGTTTTGATTTTCCCCGATATTTCTTAGTATTAGGGGAAAAAGCAATTATTTTTCTATCCTCCTCTCCTTTACACGTATCATAAAAACGAGCAACTTGAGAAAGAAAGGAGGAAAAAAGAGAGAGGGGGAGGGGAGGGGGAAGCCGCTTCATCCTCAAATGACAAAACCGTAATGCGACACATTCCACCAAGTATATCCTCTCTTGTACCTTCTCCAAACAAGGCGAAGGAAAGATTGATTTCAGCATTTAAGTTGGAACGTTTCATCAGCTACCTTCTTCTTTTATTTTTTTTCTTTTCAGGCAAAAGGGGTTGATGTGATATTTTCACCACCCCTCTTTCCCTTCACTTGCTCCTTTCTATCCGTCAAACAAGTAAAAAAGAAGGAAAAAAGAAAACGAGGCGGCCAAAATCTTTTCGATTAATGATGCCGAGAGCGTTCCAAAAACAAATTGCGACCTTGAGTTGCTCTTGGAGCGTGTATAATCTAGGATTAGAACACCTCAACCCTCCATGTTATACGACATAGATCAGAACGTCACTGTTTTTTTTCCTTCTTTTTCCTTTTTTTTTCTTTGATGTCGGGGATGACGCGCGTGCGCGTGAGCCTAAAATATATGGCGCTCTCAAAGCAATTGGTCGTCCTCTGTTGTTTTTTGTTTTTGTTTTTTGGACCTCTTTAAGATTTTGTCATGTTCTTCGGGATTGGTGTTTCGAGAATTCCCTGTTTGGGGCAGAACCTGTTGGTTGATTCCAGACGTGCTAGGATCAACATAAAATAGGAGTTTTATAGTCACAATTACAATACTCAGGTCGTGGCCTATTATGATGATCAGGCACTTCTTGCTTTCTAATTGGTTCTTTCGTGGTCTTATCGGCGAATGCCACAATCTCATTGGGCGCGAACCGATAATGAGATGCTTGGAGCTTGCCACGTCCTATGTTTTTTCAGGTGTCGGTGACTACATGGATGAAAAACGACAACTTCAAAGCCATTGCGTTAAGGAGCTCGCGTTGCAGAAAAGCCGGCGTCGGCGTGGGTGGCGTTGTGACGGGAAACTCCTGATTGGTCGATAGGGCCACGACGTCACTGCCACATGACCTCGCGCGACCTCGCGCGGAAATTTCGAACAACACACAACGCTCACGTGAAACGTTACGTCACGCGTGGAATGAAAGTGAGTAAAAACCATAACATGTTATGCGAATTAAAGGTCGCTGCATGTCTCAAATGGTTTCACTTTATAAAGTAACTCATTTGTTTTAAATAAAAAAATTTGAAGAATTTTAGGAGGGATTGGCACCCATGACCCTTCGGTTGCGGGCCAGGCACGCTACTGACTAGGCCATGTCCTGCTCAATGGCAGGAAGAGCATGAGTAGCGAATGAGAAGGCGATGTGAACGGTGCCCGACAACGCTATTGCGTTCGACTTTTAAAGGCGAAGCTTAAGCGTCCTTCAAGTTTTGTTTTTATTATTATTCTTTATAGTAAAGGCGTGCACGTTCAAACAAATTATGATATTGACTTTGGCTCACGAGTTAATTCACTCGGCGATTCGCGTAAGTCCGGTTAAGTAAGTTTGTCTCTTTCTTCGTGGTTAAATTTGAAATCACCAGTAGGAGTGGTGTGACCACTGTGTTAAATTGAAACCTATATTGAGGACTACTTTTAGTGCGGCCTCCTATTGGGACTACTTCTAAAAACCAAATAACGCACCCAACGTTTTTTTTGTTTGTTTTTTACTTTTGTTGATAGGCATTTTTAGCAGTTGTGTCGAAAGGTCTCGACAGAAGAACGGCTCGGTACTTTGAAGCCACACTTGCGACGTTGCTTTCATTGCCAGACGCTGGAATTTATAACGTATGCGGCTTTCTGAACGAGGTTTTACAAAACCGGACTTATCGTAACCTTAACCGGCACGGTGAATTTCTAATCCCGACGGTGTTGCAGTCTCTTCTCCAGGAGAACCAATCTCTTTATTGAGCCTTCTCTGAAATCCCAAGACAAACTGTAGCCAACGTCATATCGAAGAACGTCAGCGCTTATTCAAGACAAGCGTCAGAAAGCACGTCAGACTGCATGTATAGTCACATATGCGTTGCAAACTTTCTGTCGTTAGCAGGTGTGTCCAATGTAAGCGGAAATACCGCAGATCCACTTTTCGTTCTTCATAGTTATTGCGACCATGATGGCGCGCAATGACGTCGACGTCAAAACACAGCGATGCAACCTAAACTAGCCTTTTCACCGTATAAATACAAAAAACAAGCTTGCAGCCCAAAACTGGCAAAAAAAACAACAACAGAAAAGAACTTGGCATTAAGATTTTGAAAGATCAACACCCTATTTAAATCTCTCTCTCTCTCTCTCTCTCTCTCTCTATATATATATATATATATATATATATATATATATATATATATATATATATATATATATATATATATATAAATGAACGGAAAGTTCACCTGTTTCTTGCTGCAGTTTAAACGTCCTCAATGTCGAACATTTCAAAATTGCTGATAGGAGCTGTGATGAATCTAACCCGAGACTGGTGCAGAGAAGGAAAACAAAATCTGACAGTGGTAGCAAACAAAAAATAGGGACAGACAACGTCTGTTATTGTTGTTGTTATTGTTTCCTCCTTACATCCCCCAAGCAGTTATCTGTTATTTACATGCCTTTCCTCCGGCATAGCAACGCCAACGCGCCGGAACCGGAACGATACTCGCGCCATGGAAGGCAACCCAATGCCGCGTGAGTGCCACGTCACTTCCGGGAGGGCGCAGCAAGCAACGCGCCGGGGGCGCAACGTTCGCAGTGCAGGATTGGCTGGGACGGCTCGCAGCAGCCGCCGCATTCTATCGCAAGGTGAAACGGAGCATAAATATAACCATGAAGCGGCGGCAGTTTTGTCTCCTATTACGTTTTGCAAAAGAGCGCGTACGCGCCGTGTATCGAGAACGAGCCAGCTTACGCGGGTTACGGAGAGAGCTCGGGCAGCGAAAGCGCAACCCGATAGGGCCCGATTAGATTCGCCGATTCCACAGTGTGCCCTCTCCCGCAATCACAGCGCGCGTGCAGACGTTTCAAGTTCGCTTCTATAGCCCGCAGCACGAGCGGCGAATTCCGTCTGGTCGTTTGGTGTAGCTTGCTGCTCACGCGCCGTTGTCTGAACTGTTTCGGCTGCGGTCAGTCGCGCGCTATCACGCGCATTATCGACAAAAAAACAACAACAGATAGAAACAAACGCTGATCACGCCCTCCGCGGAATAACCCAGGGAGATACGCCGTACAGACGTGCACTTAGGTTCGTCTCTCTCTGCATGCGTTGCTCTTTTGTTCTATCCGTCCTCCGTAGCATTGCTTTGCTTATTCGGCGTGCAAGTGTTCCGAAACGAGTCTTTGGCGCACTGGAAAGCAAGCAGGGAGACGCCAATGAAAGGACTACGTAGAAAAGGCGCGGGGAACGCGAGACGACGAGGCAGCCGGAGCGCAGACCGTCATTGGTTGAGGTCGGATGGAAACAAAGGCACGTGGGCGCTTTTGGCGGGTAAACAAACGCACGAGGTCTTGATAGGACCAGAGGAACTTGGGCGCCTCGTTTATATACGAAAATCAGTCTATTTGTTACGGTAAATATCGTTCTATATTGCAATTAAGGTATCCGTCAGACAACGTTTCTGAGGGTTCCTATTGGCGATGACGCACAAAACAGTTCGTATTTTCCCGTTATTGTTTCTATACATATATGCTTGTGAGTAATCGGACTAACTCGGAGCACTGTTTCTGTCTTGATGTATAGACACCCGAAGTTGCCTCTGATATTCATGGTTTTAATCAGGCGCGGGCAATTGGACTCCCTTTAATGTAGAATACGTTTTGGCGAGGGTAACTTGGTGAAAACGTTAAGACGCAAAAGCGAGACGCAAAATGAGACGCAAAGGTGAGACGAAAAAGCGTTACGACCGAGAGAACAACACTGCCTCCGCAGCAGCAGGACTCCCTCACAGATGGCTCCGATTCTGCATTGTGCATAGCCACGCCATCCCGCCCATATAGCTCTGCAAGCACTGAAGCCCAGTTGTGAAATCGAGTATAGGGGTATTCACTGGACGCCATTTCTGAGGGCGCTGTTTAGAGCGCATGCTAAGAACGAGCTCAAATTAATAAGCTGCTAAGATGGGCAACCTTGATGGTGTGGAATGCATGTTGTAAATGAACTGTGGAAGCTCGCCGTCAGCACGTGCTCAGAAATCGAGCACACAGCTATGGCAGCCAATGAATACTCCATATAGGAGCTCGTGCTTTCCCGTTTCTTGTATTTTCAA
Source organism: Ixodes ricinus (assembly GCA_037355805.1). Lineage (NCBI taxonomy): Eukaryota > Metazoa > Arthropoda > Arachnida > Ixodida > Ixodidae > Ixodes > Ixodes ricinus. Next base: position 40,779 of record JAZHYW010021710.1, read on the forward strand.
CAATCCCCTGCTGTACCATCTGTAGATCCTCGCAGCATCGTCCACAGAAAAAAAAATAGTGTGCACATGTGCTAAACACTAAATGAAAATATAACGTACATGATGTACTGACAGAATGTCTCGAGTTTCCGGGCAGCACTTTCCGGATTCATTTATCCCCGATTATTAGCGCGACCGAAGTTTCGCGTGCTAAAACTTCTCAACCCCAAAAAAGTGAGTATACTCTACAATCGATCTTCGCAGAAGCTGATAGCTCGTGAAACCCGTTGAGCGACACGGGCTACTTGAGTGGCAAAACTAAATCCCTGAGAAGCACAAATAGACCTATTGCTCTATTACCCAAGCATCAAGGAGAATGCAGGGATTGGTGTTCCACGCGCCACACGTGCTGGCCTCAGCAGTAGTAACTTTTCTAAAGCAAATACTCTAGAACAAATGGCACCTTGCACGCGCGTTCGTCGATGCTTTCTTTGGCTATTTACTTCGAATCTTTTATACAGGAAAGCGTGCACGTGTGGCGCGTGGAACACCAATCCCTGCATTCTCCTTGATGCTTGGGTAAGACAGCAAATGGTCTATTAAAAGATGGCACAAAGGGTTTTGCGTAACGAGGAGTCGTATTCGCTGTACGTAGACCATTAGTGCCCTTCGCCCAAATCACACAGAGACTTAAACAAACACCACACAGACTTTGGAAACAAGGGGCGTGTTGAAAACCCTTCAAATCAATCGGCTGATTGTCTAGTGGTGAGCGTGGCATCACACGCTCGACAAGCGATGGAATGTGCTGTCGCGTCTGCAGTTCCCAAAGGCACGCACTCAGCTTCCTTAACGTGTCACTGATTTTTCGTAGCTCGTATGTGATAAGTTGGTAATCACAAAAGGTGCCACGTTATCATGATCATAAGGTGAAATTGCCTTACTGCTGTCGGACTGTACTTGTCAGACGAGCAACTCCCAACGTATCAAGTCCTACAGCTTTTTCAGCTCGTTCGTTGTACGTTCCGTGCTGGCGAGCCGATTCTTTCACTGAATTCGAACTAAAGGCATTTGAAATTATCGTTTTAGCGAAGAATGCAATAACTGTTCAATTCAAAGAATAATTCCCGCGTAGTCGAACGAATATAGTGCACTAGAAACACACCAAAATGAAACGTAGAATGTACAAGCTCTACACTCAAGGCAAAAGCGTTATTCCTGTCGGAGTCAGTACTCGCGCGAACTATCGTTTCGTTTAAATGTTGGGAGAGGTGTATACGTGTGGATAACTTGTTCTTACTTGAATTGTATAAATATCAAACGAGAAAACCCCGACGAGGGTGCTGGCAGAGAGCGTCCCCGGACATAAATCTCACGAGATCACGATGAAGGTTGAAACTTGGAAGAAAAGAGCTGCAACGAACTACCGCATTACCTGAATTCGGGAAAGAATAAAACTGCTGCGGCCATCGACCCGAAATTCGTGTAAACCAGTTTCAGTTTTAACACCCCGAGTACGCTAAACCAATTAACGTAACGACAAAATGATACATACTTATCAATTAATTCTACCGATAAAGACCGGTTATATATTCTGAAAAAATCGACTACTGCAAGACGTACCTGGAGAAATAATTATATCAAGAAAGGTCAATGTTGGAGGTGTGTCCACTGTCCACCAGAAAACAAAAATACAAAAGCACACACACGAGCACTCACAGCTCCCGTTCCAACGAAGCAGCTTTCGCCCGCAGTGGTCACGAATTTCTCGCCTCTTTATATTTATTACAGGCTATTTTATTTGTGTTTTATAACTTTCTTCCTCCTATTAATTCTAAAACACACACACACACAAAATATAATAAAAACAACAACAAAAAAGCAATAAGCCAAACTGGAGCTTTTAATTTAATCTTTGCTTTCAGTCCCGGACTTCAAAGTTCCGCTGAACGCTGCCGTTCTCTCAGTCATTACCACAAAAAATTGAAATTCCGCCCTAAGGGCGTTGTTATTTTTATGATTGTTGAGCCCACTGCCCCGTGAATATTATTTTCTGAACGCTGGAAGCCGCAGAACGAATTTTTGAAAGAAAGGGAATAAGAATAAAAGTAATGAATGAGGCCTACATCGTTACCTATAGCCACATTGGGTCGCAAGCGCTCAGTGGCGTTTGGAAGCGGACAAGCAATTCATCAGAAGAATCATCAGAGGAAATAAGCTCTGCATATGATAGTTTGACTAATGAAAATGTAGAGATTCCTATCAAGCGAAAAGGAGGAGACTCATTTAACATTTATTTTATTCCTTTTCGTTTCACATATGTGAAAACATTGTTCTTAGTCGTTCCAGAGCCAGTTCTTTGGCTTCTGAACCAGTTCTTCTCGTTCTACACACAGACATGCTGCATTCTAATAAAAGGACAGATATAAAAATGCCAAAATTTGGGGCGACCGGTCCTCCTCATGGTTGTGCGCACAAACAACTGATGGAGCATTATCAACCAGAAAAATATGAGACGCGTGGAACGGCAATGAGACTGCATAATTGGGCAAGCCCTGCGTGTCTTGATCTGTCAGTGGCCTGTGTACATTATTATTCGTTTTCTTCTTTCTCGCTTCCATGTGACACGCGTGACCAATCGCAACCTAATTCTAAACTCCCCCGGGGACGCCAGCAATCGTTGAATGGAACATTCACGCAGATAATGTTTCAAAAGGTACGGGTAGAGTTATAATCAAAATTAAAAGGCAGCGATCCACGCGCTAAAATTCCGTAAAATAAAAAAAATAAAAAATAAAAAATAGCCAATGAAGAAGTGCTAAATAAAAACAGGTGTGTCTTGTGTGTGTGTGTTGGGGCGGGGGGGGGGGGGGGGTCGAGGACTAGGAGGGTGGGTGTCGCACAAAACGTGCAATTCTGCGAACGCGCGCGTGGTCGCGGATATCCCCAACAATTATTGAACCGGAAAAACCTCATGTCGCTTTCCAGGTGAAGGAAAGCGGACATGGAACAACTTTCGCAGCAGACGGCAGACGGCAACTGCGTTCAGGTTAGCCTGAACGCAGTTGCGCGAGGGGCCGTCTTGTGGCCATGAAGGGTCGGTCGATATACTGCCTTCTAACCGGACAAGTTCGCCTTTAAAATCACACTGAAGATAGTGTTTCTTTCTAGTTGTAGGAAAATCCCACCAAGAACGTACAGATTGCTAAAAACCTAGATTTGCTCCTGCCACTACTTTACAACAAATAGCTCGAATGACTAATACGCCTAGCTTTGCGTGGCCTTGGCTAAAGCCGAAGGAAGTAGCGGACATTCCAAACAAGCGGCGCTGGCGACTGCTCAGCTTGACCGGAACTCGGCAATTTGACGCTGGCTTGGAGTTGTTGCAGACCATCGATGTAATTTCCGCCTTTCGGGCAGGTTGTAGGATATTTTTAAGTCTTGATGCTTAGCCGTGTGGCATGCATCATATATAGTAGGAAAGTCTGTGAATATACAGTGGCATGAAGCTGCAGCTTCAAGGTGGAAGCTTCTACGAGGAATGTATGCAATTTATAGTGTTTATTTGTACTTATAGCTCAATAGATTCCAGGGTATTGAAGGGCCCGAGTAGGTAACGTGGATGCAGCTGGTGGAAAAAAGGGGAACACTATCAGACAGGTGTCATAAGAGTATGCAGAGACGTTTGAAAAAGCAAAAACATAATTAAAATAATTTTTTTTGTTTTTTTTGTTAGCGTTATAGAAGGGATTGTCGATCATTTCCGTCGCACAATTTCAGACTGCGAACATTTTGAAAAAAAAAAAAAAACTCGATGGAAAACGTAAATTGTCTGTCCAGGTTTAGACTATACAGCAGACTGCGGAACCAAAAAATAAGATTTTGGGTACATTATAGGTATCTATGGAAACAAGCCTTGTAAACAGGAATCGACACACTCAGGGTTGGCTCGCTTGCGAGTTACCTTTACTAGATTGCCTACATAGTATATCTGAATTCATGACAGGTGTCTATTCCAGGGCGATGACATCCCTTTACTCGGTGCTTCTCTTTCTAGGCAAAACTGGGTAATCGTCCCGGTTTGCACAGAGAAGCCGATCGGGATAATTACCCAGTTTAACCTTTCTGTTTTTCTGTTGTGCCCACTGCCCTCCTTCCTTCCTTCCTCGTTAGGCCTTTGGGGAGTTCGCGCACTATAACATTTTTTGTCATGATCTAATCTTCTTCGGATACTGCTTTGCTCCTCATTTTGCCTCCCAACGTTTAGTGGAAGTTTTCCTTCGCAATACACTGCTAACTGGTGACCCTACAAGGGGCTCCTTCACCCTTAAAACTGACTGATGACACGGAAGAGCAGGATGCCTCCAGCTGAAGGTGGGACACACACTTCCCTTGCTCTGGCCCCAAGAGTCGGAGAAGGGACCAGTACACGCACCAACCCGGGGGTTTTGACCCCCGCCCAGACACGTCGCGACACCCACGAAACCCGAGGAAAAGGGGCGGAGGAACCGAACAACAAAGGCCCCCGCCGAATTCCGAGCACCAGCGGCGATTCTATCCGACCGACGTGCGTGACCAAAGCGGATCGGTCGGCCGGTCCGCTGCAAGGCCCACGCAAAAGGCAGAGCAGCGAGAGGGACGTGCCCGTCTAGCTCGCCGGCCGGACCTCTGCTCCATTGGCTGTTTTATTTTCCTCTGCAAGGGAGAAGCGCGGCGAGCGAACTTTATGGGCTCGGCCACCTCGGCTCTTCTTCTGCCAGCCCGGCCCAGGCTTCTTCCAAGTTCAAGGTCAGTCAAGGGCACGCCACTTTGCCGCTGCTGCTTCTTCCCGCCGCCGCTTCGGCAGCAGTGCGATAGGGAGACGGCGAAAGTGGACGATGCTGCCTTTGGCTGAGTAGAACTTGCTGTAACCCTGGCAGATGCCGGTTAAAGTGAGCACAGCCGCTTCAGCACGGGCTTTTGTTATTTGCTAGAATGGAGGAACGCAGACGGGAAGCACCGCTTAATTCTCTAAACATGCCACGCATCGGTACGAGAGGTGTCGAACAAGTGCATCTCATGGCCATTTCTCTGTAAGGACAGGAAGTGGAATTATCCTCGTCCTGTCCACGCATCCTTCGTATCCATTCAGCGGCTTCGGCGACAACGAGGGCAGAGGCTGCTGCAATTGTTACTGCAGTCCTGTCTTTACTGGCCAAGAACAACCTGAAATGTTACATCATGGACCTTGCCAGATTAGGACACGGCTAGCTTTCACAGCCGGCTTCTGTGGTTTCACAACATCAGCGAACCTGCTGTTCATTGCTGACAATTAGTTACTGCGCAACCTTGGAGATTTAACCTTGCAGTGACCTTTCACGAAGTGTAGGCAAGAGTATGCTAATATTTGCAATATCAGAAACTGTACATGAATAAGTTCGGCACGCAACTGTGACCGCAAGTCGAGACATTATAGGCGGAGAGTTGCCATGCAGTACACCGCAACCAGACGATTCCAACCTGACCAACGAGCAAGGGGACCCCCCCCCCCCCCGCCGCAGGACTCCCTCCGCCGGTTTTGGGAGATGGCCCGATTTTCTGGTTCTTCTGCTCCCCTTGAGCGCGTGATGTGCCGGAAGGATTAAATTATTTCGCCGGCGTTTTCTCGGAGTTTATTTATTTGGCTCCAGGCTTCACGCGGTGAACGTGGTGGGCTTTGTTTTATGTGCCCGCTTATTCTGGCGTGCATAAGCCATTTTGATTTGGCCCTTCGCGGACAACGACCGAGTGAAAGGGTGGCCATAAATTCAAGCGTGCCGTCTGTGCTACAAAAAGCCACGTTTCCGCCCCATGAAAGGATACCACTGTGTATGTTAGCTTTCCTATAATGGTGTGTGGCCGCGATCTGTGCACAGAGAACAGGAATCTCAGCCCTTATTATAAAGATACTTTACAAACCCACGCACAAACTAGACGAAGAGTAGTTACACGGTAACTTGGTAAACCCTGGGATAAGCGCGATAACGCTCTTAAGTCTCGAAAAATGCCAAAGACTAGAAATAAGCTCAGCTGGGAACAATATCCGGATATTGAGTACTTACGATGACGCTATATGGCTATAACTGTTGATTATAAGCGATTCCCGTCAGGTTTGCTTTTCATGGTTCTCTATTGAATGCGTGACATGTCATTATATGAACACATCTTAAGTTATTGACAGTTATTTTCTATCGTTGCCAGACGACGAACGTACCCCAAAGAAATCTGTATACGCGACCGGTGCTGCACTTTTCATTGAATTCATCGCTGTCAATATGCTCGCGTCACAAAAATGAGAATTGATCGTACTTTTATATTCAGATGCTATTGATTACGCAGCAAACACCGTTCTAATATAAATGAGGACGTATTAATAGATAAATAACGCCGTTCCAAACAAAAAGAAGCGACGTTCTAAGGAAAAAGGAGGGTACCCCCCCCCCCTCTCTTTATTTTCCCCCATGCTCCAAACAGGTAGACGCGAGAGAAAGAGGAGTGATCGGAAAAGAACAAAAGAAGGAAACAGGCTGAACACGATTAAGGATCTGGCCTTTATAAATTGTTGCGACGCCCGGCGTTGTCGCAAAAACGTCAATATCAAGAAGAAAAAAATCAAGCGATTGAGTAATTGATAGTTTGAAGTATTGCCTTCATTATATCCCCATTATGCAAGCAATTTGTACGATCAAGCGCAGATTTGAAAGCTCGGTGACGACCAAAAACCGAGAGTAAGCCATGACGCAGGTAGTGTATTACAAAGACGCGGGCTTTAAGATTTCTGTCTTATGTTGTTGTCGTTGTTTCGTTTCCGCGTGGACGCTGACGCATTCTAGCCTCGCCGTAACTATCAAGTTCCACTCGCCGTAAAGTAATAGCTTCATCCCGCACACAGCCGTCAATCAGCGTTCAAGCCAGCCGTCGGAACCGCCCAAACGCTCAACAGAGGGCGCGGTTCTTCGTTACGCGCACCTTTACACACAGCCTACCATCCGACCCAATCCCCTTCTTCCACGGCGTCTTTCGCGAAAGCGTGACAGGTTTATACAAAGAGCATTGTTCCTTTTTCACAAACCGTTCAACGTTGATTAGAGACCGCTCCTCGCAGACGCGAGCGGCCACCAAGCTCCGCGGAGCCTTTGAGTGGCTCGGCCTCCCAAGTTTTCGCAAGCGCCCGCGCGCGCTCCCGAAACTCCGGCCCAAGGGGAGGCGAGCGGATGAAATCTGAGCGTGCCTCCGCCGCGATGGCGACCGATTAATTAGAGAGTCCCAGCGCTCCCAGGGAGAAAGAACCAGCGCCCCGAGCGAGTGAGCGCGCGCACCCACCCCAAAGGCAGCGGCTCTGGGATTATGGGGCACCGGTACACCGGTAATGGTGTCTTTGAACCGGGCCCGCCTCGACACCAAATAATCGAAGCGAAGAAACAAACGAGGAAAAACAAGAACGGAGACGTCTTATGCACACCGATTACCGGCGATCACGCGGGGCTATCCTTCGGTTCCGATCGAAAGGGGGTCTTTCAGTGTGCGTGCTTGGGGACGAGGAGAACGCCCGCGTCATGGGGTGCACATAGTACGCACGCACACATGACCAGCAAGGTCGGACACTACACGAAAATGAGCAGCGCGCATATGCGAGCGAAATTCGCAGTCGGTACGTAGTACGTAGGCATACACGCCCCTCCGCCACACACGCTGTTCTTGTTGCCGCTGCTGCTGATGTTTCTGTTGTATTTTGTTCTTTTGTTTGAAAGCGGGCTCGCGGCGGCTGGCCCGGGAGATAGAGATCGTAATGAGATTAGTACGCGGGCGTAGATGAGAAAGTCAGCTCAGAAAAAGAAAGATTGATGAGATAAAAAGGAAATGTTGGAGTAATCAGCGAGTCTGTTTTGATCCTGGCTTCGTCAAACAAAAACATTCAGTTCGACTTTTTTTCTATTTATTTACTGGGAGATTGTGATCGTGGAGTAGGCGTAAGTGAGCTCAATACGAGCTGGGGAGAGTAATGTTCTCTTGGTACGTGTTAATGTACTTTTCTCGGGGAAAGGCTAAGGAAGGTAGTTCGAGCGGAAATAACTCGCTGATGGCATACTGTCCCGGTTATAGGGTGCTCGAGCATCTTCCGTGGAAAGTGCTCGTGTTCGTTCATACGCGTCCTATTCGATGAAGAGATGGGTCCCTCTAGAGACCTAAGTACGCCTGAATTTTATGCAAAAATACCTGAATGGCAAGAGAACAAAAATATTTGCTAAAGTTGAGTTAAGGGGAACATGAAATGGTCAGTAAAATTTGTAGCAACGAAAGAAAGCCCACAAAGATGGCTACTTATTTTTAGGAAGGAACTCGCCCTCCACTCGCGCTATAGTTCATTTTGGAAACGGAAAGTGTCACCGCTTTGATGGTACTTGTCGCGCATTTGTCATCGAGTTAACCGATCCTGTACCGTTTCTGCAATATTTGGTTCCTAATTAAGCTTAATTTTGTTGCGCGCGTAAAAGAAAAGCAATACACGCAGTACCCTATATTCTACAATAGTTTGGTGGTTCACTATAAATCCCTTCACCAGCACTTTTGTGCCCTTATCCTCTTCACATGAGATTCATGTTTAATATAGATATACCGAGGGGAACAATAACTTTTCAGACTTCAATTTATATTAGCTGGAGGTAATAGTGTATTTTATTCAGCAATAAAAAGGAACAGATTAAATAACAATTTTTGGCTCTAGAAGTGTGTATCTGTCGCAGATGTAGTAGGAAGAAAGCGTATGAGTAAATTGTTAACGCCAGATGCAAATAATGAAATTGTATAGAGTACCTCGTCTGTCATTCCGTTTAATACCTTTGCGTAAATTCTAGCCTGGTGTGTGATGAGAACCACTGGTGGCTCAGAAGAACAACTATTAATGCGTAAGACGGCAAGAGGTTCACATCCGCTATCTTTATGTCGAAAAAATAAGAACACTTTTCTATCTCCTGCAGTCTTAAATTCAGTGTTTCTTAACTCCATTCATCCTTAAACGAAGAGGGCATCCGATGCTATAGGAATCGTGTTCTTTGGGTTTTCGTGTGAGAACCTATCGCACGAACGTTCGGGCTTCGAAAGCCGTCCTCAAAGCCTCGATATGGGTTATGCAGCCTTCGCTATACCATCAGCATGAAGCGGGTGCCACTAAGAGGCAGAGAAATAAAAAGACCAGCGTGTGAGCGGCAAGTGTTAGAGTGAAATTTTGTATCGCAGGAGCAATCGCCTCTCGCAACTGATAGTTAAAATTGGTTGCAGCATTGTTTTCGGTAAATGGCCCTCAAACATGAAATAATCAGATCCCAGGCTGGAGCATTAACCCAGTTTGAATCTTCCAGCTTCCAAGGAAAAGAGCCGCATAATGATGATGATCATCGTAATTATAGAAGAAAATCTTTATACTCGTGTAGCTCTCGCTCGATTTGTGGGTGCCCCCAGCTCGGGCCCATGAGGTACACAAATTCAAATTGAGTACGTAAGTGACAGTATACTGACCACAGTCAACGGTGACGTATTCGTGCTAGGAAATGCCATACAAACAAACAAACAAGCAAACAGTCAAGAAATAATTGAGACGGTCAGCAATCACCAACCTACAAAAAAATCGATCATGTCTGATCTGAAGGATCCCTAAATGAATGTAAACCAAAGTCCTTCCGACATAGCGCGACTTTCGCAAGTGGCTGGCGGAGCTGGGCTCGGCTTTCGTTATATACGTATACAACGAAAACCGGCTTTCGTTATAGCGCGGGGCATTTTGCTGTATAACGAAATCCTGTAGCGCAGCTATGCTCCATTTCACCTTACGATGCTCAGCAGAGGTATACGCTACAAGTAACCAAAGCCATTCAAATGCTTTGTGAATGTCACGTAATCTTTGGAAGCGGCGCTGCGAAGCGTGAGGCACGTTTTCACGTGGTACACATTCACAGCGCTGGATTGACTAAGGCGGCTCGTCGCGTCCGCTGAGGCCCATCACACGGTGAGTCGGTGTATATAGTCGACCACGATTTACAGTTCGCGTGAACTAAGTCCGGCCGCTGAAGAGCCCAAGCAGGACGCCGTTGCCAGTTCGGCTATAGCTAGGCTGCTTCGTCGAGTGCAGACTGCCGAAAGGGAACCACAAGCTAACAGAAACACGCAAAGAGGGAAAAATAAAAAATAAAAGTCGAAACCAGGAGGCCCAAAGAGCTCGCAAGTTTGCATGCACGCCAGCGGATCAACCGACTGGCCCGTTTCGGCGGCGAGGACTCCTTCCTAAAGATTGGAATCGCGTTCTTTCCACCACGCCCGAGGTATAAAAGTGAAAAAGAAAAGGAAGACACAGAAGCGAAGGGAGGGGTAAGAGAGCCAAAAAGAGAAAGGAATCGGTTTGCGAAGTTTTTCAGAAGGAGCAAGAACTGGTCCGCCATTAGCAGTCCCATGCCGGCTTTGATATAGAAAGAGCCACTCACTTGATCGCGGCGTAGACTTTCTAGAAAAAAAAACTAGTTTTCCTCGCTTTTTTATGTGTTTTTTGTGTGTGTTTCGTTTGTTGTATTGTGATTCTTGCTATTCCGACTCAGGCAAACATATAAACCTGGGAGACCCTCTTAGCGGGGTAATGCGTTTCGAAGATGTTTTCTGATAGGACGGTCCGGGTCGACCGACTCTTCCGAGAGAAATTCCGCTTCTATCATTGCCAGTACGAAATCGACTCCCTGACATCGCGGAGCTGCGGAATCCGACATTGCAAGGAGAACCACACGTTTGGCAAGATGTGTGCGCGTGTTCACGAGCGGCAGAACGTCACTTCTAAAACCGTTGTTGTGCGACCAGCGCTCAATAGACCGCAGGACGCTTTTACATAAAATCGGGAAGTCTGTGTGCCGTCCCGCTTTCCGTCAGTGCCTTCCCAAAACTTTTGCAAAGATATCTACTATTCGCAATAATTTGCGCGACTGAAGAGGCTCAAGAGATACAACATAATCAGTTCTTTAAATTGAAGCGAGGAATGCAGATGTCTTTCCGCGCGCACGCAGAATCAAGGTCCATGGCGGAGATTGTGGGTAGAACGAGAAACAATGAAGCTAGCCAATGAAGGCAATGTCATGCACTAATATCACCAGACATGAAGGCGGCATCCTTACTACGAACGTCGTGCATGCACCGCGCTGCACCAAGTGTGGTGCGCGCTGTTTGTCCGATCAGATGATGTAATTCCAGGAAAATTACATAAACTTTTACCCTGTCTTGACACTTCTGTTATTTTCGCGCGTGAAGGTACGAAACTGCTTTGTTTTAACCATGAGAGCGCCATCATCGATCGAGGAGCACTTTGATATCGCTCAACGGTCACAAGTGAATCTCACCACCACCATTTCAACCGAAGACCGTTGGCGAACCGAGCCCTTTTCTTTTTGTTCTTCCTTGTTTTCTGCCCGCGACGGCAGTTGGCGAGTCGTCCACGCACCGTCCCCTTTCGCCCAAGGGCCCGCTGACACTTTCACCCCGTCTTCGCCACCGACGGAACCTGGAACCCGAAGCGGTCTCCCGGGGAGAGCTTTCGAACAAAAAACTCGGCTCTCCGGACGTGATCTACGCACCCTTGATGTATCCGCAGATATCGTGTCTTCAATTTGCATCGGCGCTGCAGCACAAAAGGCGGCGGTGCGCGAATCTCAGCTGGCCGACCTTATCCCCCTGACGGCCCTAATTGAGTTTTCCTTTTCTTGCTTCCCTTTGTTTTGGGTCGTAACGCACCCCCTAGACGAGAACCGCGATGCTAAAGCGACGCTGCACCGCCGCAGCGGCGGGAGAAGCATTCATGACACCGTCAGCCTTGGCGTCCGCCGGCTCTCGGCACGACCTTCTCGGCGGCTCCGGGCGGCGCTTAAGGAGCCATTTGTTTAAAGAAGGTCAAGAGTGAGACCCAAAGCGAGCGCAAGCGGCTATTTCGAGTGTGGCTTCACTTGGACTCTCGCCGCTTCCGAGCCCGCGGGGAAGCCACCTTTCCGAGTGATGGACAGCGCGATGGCGCGGCGCTTCCCCAAGATCCGCGGCGTCGAATGAAAACAAATGGAAAGGAGATGTATCTTGTAGGCCATTAAAAAATGACACCCACGTGTTGCGATAGCAACACGTAGGTGTCATTTTTTAACGAAGCTTCAATTTTACTTGAAGGGAGAAAAAAAACATAAAAACAACGTTCAGTGTAATTTTTGTTGCCAGCTTAAGTTCAAATCTGTAAGCTCGTTGATGCAACTCACTTTGAAAATCGCGACTGCACGCTCTACCGATGCTCAAGCTGAAGCAACACATTTCAATCTGTGGGTACCATTTGACCACCGGGTTTCGGTTATTGATTGGTCAGCGCCAGTTCACGACATTACGTCGCAAAAATACCCTGCTTGCGTTTCCAATAACGCATGCTTCACACGCATTTTTATAGCTTTGCTGCGTGCCGCGTACCTTCGGGCATCGCGTCAGCTTTGATCATGCACACGTAGCTGAAGCACCATAGTGACACATCGGTCGGCCATAACGTAAACAGTAAGAAGCGAAAAGACACGTCGTCTTCACCCGGTCAGTGGCTACATAGAAAAACCTTACTGCCAAATATCCTTTTCTTAAAGTTTGTTATTTACATTATTTAAAGGATACTGTGGCTCACACATTGGCGGGTGTGGAACATAAAAAAATGCATTAGTTTGTCTTAGCATGCCATGTGTAAATCGCGACAGAAGTAATCGCGTCTACAAAGCCGTCCAGTGAGGGAAAGGTCATCGTTTATTTTGACAGGTAGTTTAAATCCTTACTTGCACGATTAAAATCAAAATGTCGTAACAACAACAACAACAACAACAATGTAACACAAATTGCATGTGCGTTTTCAACGACTACTGCGAGTTTAAAATAGACAGCGCTCGTCGACACCTTCGTAGACGGCGCGTTGGCGGTCGTCCAGTGGTCGGCTCGGGGGTGGGGAGTCCCTGACACTGATGGACAGACAAAGACCGACACTTTTCTTCGAAAGAGCGCCTCGCGCCGCCGTCCGCTGACGCAGACGCAGTCTCGCAATGCCTGCGGAAGCCAGAGGAGTCCTTCGACTGGGACCCGCGTTTGTCCGCAGAAAGCGCCGGGGGTCTCGGCCACCCAAACAACTGCTTGCGGTGTCGCGTCACTTCTTTAAGAAAGTGCTGTGTTTGTAAACAATAAAAAAAAAGGCGTCAAGCGCCGCTCGATTGCACCAAGGCCGCACGTTTCCATATACCCGAAGGCGTGAGCGTGTCACGGCACCCTAACCTTCGTAGGTCACGCTTGTGGGCGCTTAATTGCGTTTGAGAGGGGCACACACCCATAGAGAATCTTCGTGTTTTTATTTAGAAAGCAAAAATTGTCAAAAACGGTTGTCTACGCGAGAAAAAAAATATCGAAGGAATGATATAGCGCAAACATGGGCCCAGAGCAAAGGTGCTAATGCAAAAGAAAGGCGGAGAAAAAAATGAATAAACGCGGATGTGCTGAGGGAATATGTCGCGGAAGAAGTGGGATATTTTACTGACCATTGGTCTTCAGCATCTAAGGTTTTCGGTCAGATGTATCGAAAAGAAAACAACAACAACAAAAACCTGATGGAAGTCGTTATATTTAAAACCCGAGACTGTGGTGAGGGAGAAATAGGAAACTTTGAAGTCGAAAGTTTCAACGTATTCTCCTGTGCTGTTTTTTGTTTTTTTTCGACGTCAATGCTTTTTTTTATTTTTTCTTCACCACAGTCTTGGGGTTTAAACATGATGATTAACTATCACCAGCTCGCCTGCACACTCACTGTCTTTTCACTGAAGGGAGCCACAGAATGAAAGTCGGCATTTCGACTAGGAAGTGAAATCTCCTGGCAAAACGTTGACTGGTGCAGAAGAGAGACAGGAAAGGTGAGGAGAGTGGGTAGAGTTCTCTTTGTTCTCCTTTCCACCAGCTAATGTCCTGTTTAATCTGATATTTCACAGATGAGAACCTAACACGAATGGTCACATCTACTATAACTACTTTAAAAGTTCATCAACTAATAAACTAGTCACAAAAAACAAAAGAAAGAACAAAACAAAAACAAGCTGCATACTTTCGAACTCAAGAGCCTAAAGGAAAGAGAAATTCATTCACCGCTCGTGTTCGTAAGCGATCACATTACTCGCCCACCAAACAAATTACGAATGGGTTAAGGATGGCACCGAAGACCGAGATAATCCCTCGTTGGGCTAGATCAAAATGGCGATCTGCCACAAACCAGGTTTCGTGTGTGTGCTTAAACCAAAAGATGCCTTAGCCACACGCAACAACTCCAAGCAACGAAGCCCACAAAACAAACAAACACACGCACCAGCGTATCGACGAAAAAATATCGCCACGTATCGGATTCTGGCAATATGCGCCACCGACGCCCCACAAGAATTCAGAGAGTCACGAGATCGAGCTGCAAGCGATTTCCATAAACTCGTAAGCCGCATGCCGCAAGCGACGTGGCGGCCTGTCATACATTAGGTGTCCCCGGCGGTGCGTGGCAGCGCGGTGTGACTTTCAGGAACATGGGTCGAGGAGCAGCCAATTCCTCCCCCCCCCCCGCAACACACATACACACAAAACGTCATCAAAGCGTATCCATACAGCGCCACTCGCGACAGCTTCGTCGCCAGCGCGTGTTGCAGCGTCTTCCAACGAGCGCAACGCCAAGATTCTCGCGTCAGTAAGACCTCCGTAATAGGAGGTCTTAATGGCGTCTCGCTGCTGTGACTGCATTCGTTCGTGTCCGGGCTGTCACACAATACGTTGTCCCGTCGCACGAAGAACCAGATACACGTCACGCGTTTTCTATATCTTATTTTTCGTTCATCTAACGTGTCCCATGTTTCGTGAACCTCTTCCTTCTTCTTCCGCTTTTTTTACCTTTCTTTCTCTCTTCCTTGTCTCTTTCTCGAGATCGGTTTCGGAAAAGTCAAAAAGGCTTCCAGGGCGTATGCTTCTCATTCCAACCGTCGCGGCGTAACGCGCGTCTCTCTCGCATAATGCGGCGCCGAATTCCTGTCGCGTTTGGACATCGATTGCCGAGAAGAGATCGGGGAATGAGGGCCTCCTTCACTTCCTGCCGAAGACGATCTCTTCAGTTTGTTCGCTTCATATTTTGTATATACGTAGTCGCATGTTTAGAATGTGTGTAGAGATACTACTCTTCGTGACTAGGCTTCACCTCTCGGACGCAGGAAAAGTTAACGCGGACAGCTTTCTTCTTGGCGGCAGCGTCAAGTATGTGTGTGCGCTACCACGGATGTTTACTACCGAGACACTGTTTTATCGAAGGCGGCCGTGATAAGCCTCTATCTGGGTGCAAGAGTCGGTCGCCCGAGATTCCTTTCTTTATTTAGCAAGCGGCAAACTCGGTTTCCTGCTTCTCGTAAGCGCACACTGCCCGATGCAGTCGGCGCGAACGCGACATCCGGCGATTTCATTATTTTAGTCGTGCAGGTTAGCGTGTGCCGTCAAGCGTTTACGCCTTAGGTTGGTGTCTCGCATAAGCGCCTTCACAAGCACAATAGTATAGTTTTATGAGGAACCACTAAACCATGAAGGAAAACTGGTGAACACCGGCGATCGCTTGGCTCAAACTAACTGTGTCCGCTCTGTAATTTCGGTCAAGTACTAGGTTACCTAGAATCTAAACTAGGTAGACTTTTCGCGTGGCAGATTGTTTTCCAAGATCAAATGTACCTAATGCGGAGAGGAAAATCTAATGTTTAGTACAACGTGCTGATCTTGAGGACCTCTGATGAACGTGGAGGGAGACCGTGCATAGCTTTGCATTTATATGCGTTCGAAAATTTAGAAGTAGTCGCGCAATCTGGAGGCCCTTCAGTGAATCGCATGTGCAACAGAGAGTTGTCTGCGATATTAAAATAAATAGAAAAAAACGAGGGCTAAAGAGATACACGTTTCAAGTTCATCTGCAGTTGTCGTTCTTTGCAGTGGGGCCATGGTCATTGTCATCTTCTAATTTGCATGGTTCTCCAATGCTGTTTCATAAGATGGCTGGGCTACGTCGACCGTAAGACTGATTCATCTAAACGGAGAGATCAGCCCGCAACAAAAGTCGCCGTTTTCTCGTCCATCGTTCAAAGAGCTCGCCTCCCGCAACATCGCCCGTGCTTCCTCGATCCTTCAGCTGGTCATGATCACAGACCACCCGCCGCCTCGCTTTCCTAAAAACGCGACCGGAACATCGTTTCTTTCAATTGACAACCCCGCCGAAAAACACTTCCAGGACGTACGCAGGAACCACGCCAACGCGGAAATGCGTGCTGCTGCTGCGACCCCGCGCGAAGAACGGATCCATCTCCGCGGACAGAACCTGGCAATTTTCGCGCCACCCGAACACCCAACGCGATGCCACATCACGCCACTAACTGCGCGCGCAACCGTGCCTAGTCCGAACGTTTGCGAACACTTGCAAACAAAGCGCAATCGCCCGGGCTTGGAACGGCGCCCAAATGCATGCATAGCGAGCTCGCCGGGCATTGTACGTGCAACTCGAGCGAACGCGAGCGATTAAAGGACGCCCCTTCTGAAAGTCCAGACGCGTGCATGCTGCTCCGAGTTCCTTTGAAGAGCCGTCTTGTCTGCAGATGGCGGTGTTAGAAGGAGCAGCGGGAGAAAAGGGGGAGGGAGAGGGGGGCAGACGCTAAGGTAACGGCAAGAAAGCTCCAGTAGTGATGCTCAATGACCGGCTATTCTTCTTCTGCTATGTAGCCATTAAAACCGCTATGGCGTGCGCGCCATTATGGTCCGTTTTCTCTTACGATGTACCGGAACGTACTCCACAAGGAACCGGAGCCAATCAGTTTTCCAGGGCGTGTCACGTGGCTTTCCGTTTAGGCGGAGCGACGCATGGAGTGTGAAGTCACGTGGAACGCGTGCAGCGCTGTGATTGGCTAACATGGTAAGTAGCGTCCGTTGCGGTACATCCCTCGCAAGGTGAAACAGAGTGCGGTGGTATTCGTAAAAGCGCCCTGGAAAGGCAGGGTTCCGACTTTAGACTGTCTAATGGACGAATTACAAATGCATGCGTAGCTTGTTTATTCACATAAGAACTGACAGGCTCACTATAAAAACAAGATCAGAATACCTACATTCATATTGTTGTAAGTTCTCAACGCAAACAAACACGAAAAAAAAACGTGTAGAGTACAAAACAGATTCGATATTGATGTTCTCATGTGCTCATCTTGGCTTCTTTATGTTCTGAACTCACAAAGTACGTTAAATCAACATGGTTCTTCAAAAAATTAGCTATCTTCTACGCGCAGTACATAGGACTGCGATAATGCTTCATGTAATGTGCATGAGATATATGTAAAAAAAAAATCTATCGAATAAAAAAGTTTGTTTACACGCCCCCTAAAAGATACGGTCTTGCTGTCCGTAAACGCCTTGAGTACCAACAAAAGAATAGGAAGCGTTTGTAATGACGCCGTGAACTCTGCAGACTGCCACCGCGGCGTCCTATGCGTCCTGTCGAGCATTACATCACATGACAGGGAACCTGTCTCTCACCCAATTCGGACAGCTTATACGTGGAAAACGGCAAACCGAGTCACTTCCGAAAATGTTAGGTTCGATCAAGACTTGTAGCCACAGTGTACACATCATTGAGCGATTCTGTAAAGTGCTGTGCCTGACTGTCATTCGTTTCGGCGATCATTATTCAGCCGCAGCTGCGATCGAATCGGCTCGAGACGAAAACAGAGTAAGGTTGTGGCAGCTTCTAAAGCAGTCAAAAAGATCAACAATACAAAAAAAGAAGCGTACCGTTGGGGAACATACAAAACGCGGTCGGCACCGAACCGATTTTCTCATCCATATGTCATTCACGCTCGCTTTGTGACTCTGCGGGAACGACCGCCTCAGGTAATGCTCCGGCGAATAACGAAAAGGCCCCGAGGCGTCGCGAGACAGTTCGACCTACATCATCTGAGTTGGACGCTGCCGAAAAAGAAAGAAGAGAGCAAGCCGGACCAGAAAGAAAACCGCCAATTTCGCCTTCCCCAAATCGCAACACGCGACACGCCGATTTCTCGATCCAAAATATCGAATGGAACAGCCGCGGCATATCCAATGCTTAGCGGGTCGCACGAAGACGCAAACCGTCGCACAAACCACATCGAGCGCGAGCGAGCAAGCGCGCGCGCCCAATCTCCTATTTTTATTTTCGTACCGATAACTGCAGCTTCGTGCTCCTTACCATAGAACCCAGAAAGATAGAAGCGGCACGTCTATGCGCGCGGCTGTTTTCGGAATGGCGTGTCCGTTTCGCTGGTTCAGACGGAGCATTTTTCCGCCCTATCCCCAAAAGATATCGCGCTGTGAGGAGGCGGTTGCAGCAGCTAGCTGCGCGACGTTTCCGCGAAGTCCTCTTGAACATTCAAATCACAGGCTGCCAGAAGAAGATCCCTCTTCCTTTTTTGTTTGTTCTCTCTTTTATCTGTATAGATGCGCGACCGATATTCCCCGAGGGGCGGGTGCAGTGTCCCCGCGGTGCGTATTTCCGGGATCGTGGCTGGGGGGATTCGGTGGGCGGCAGCCAACGAAGGCTACTCAGACACCGCGCGGAACGACAAAACGCAAACAAGAGACTAAAAAGAAGTGAGCCAGACGGTCTAAAGTATATAGTGCACACCCCCAGACGCCGCGCACACTATTTTTTTAACGCACCAAAGTTCAACGTGTCACTGAGTCTGTGCGCGCACACAGAAAAAAAGCTCTTCAAATAGCGCTGCTGCTGTTCCTGCATGCTGTATGAACGGTTTCCATCTGAGTCGCAGCAGCGCCTTATAGCGCGCGGATGGTCAATAGTCGAGGTGCTATAGGTCTCGTTGCGGGTATACTTGTCCTAGATCGGGAGAAAGTTTGTCCCTATACTCGACACCACCGCCACCCGATGTTTGCGCGAATCGACGACTTGCCGCCACGCGATTACACAGACGCACACCACACACGCGCGCAGCTTCTGTCGACCGCAAAGTATGTGCACGCTCTTTGAACTCAAATCTGGGACGCGCGAGCGAAGAGCGCCTCTTGAGAGCGCGCGGAGGGGGGCGGGGGGGATACTGCGAGAGTCGTCATCTGTTGACGGTTTCTCGAAGAGGTCGGCATATTTACTGCGCCGCAGAGGTCAAAGTACACCATTTCCCAGCACAAAAGCAAGGGGGTAATACGCCAACGTATATCCCCAGTCGTCCCTCCCCGCCATTCTCAATTTAAAAAAAAAAAAAGATATCCACTTCGCGGAAGCGACTCTCATCTCTTAGCCTTATTCAGTTTTTCATCCGTCGCTTTCGCTTTTGTTTTCTTTTTCTTCTTATTTGTCTGAAGACAATGACCTCCGGGTGGTGATGGTTGTGGGGGGAAGGTGGGGTTGCTCGTCTTTGCCGCGCATTTAGTGGCTGCTGTCGCAGGCTGCCTTCATTACGTTATAAATAAAGCTTCGAGGAAGGAGGAATTCCTCTATCAACTTCGCATAAATCAGCGCGGCAGAAGAACGTGTTCGCGCGGGACCCGTTGAACCCTTTTGATGTTTCGGAGGCAGACGGTGCGCATAAATCAGAAGATTCGCCGAGACAATGGTCTACCGCGTGTGCGTTCTTCTTCCGCGAGGGCGCAAGCTCGCCTTCCTTCAGGAAAGGGTCGAATTCGTCGGAGTCCCACGAGCACTTTGTAGAAATCATTCGCATCGGACGACGCAGAACGGAGAAACGTTCCTACCGAAATATTGTGTATGGCTTCTTCTTCGGACAATCGTAACAACCGAGCCATATTGCCGGCCCGAAATAGAGAACCGTTTCGTCGAAGCATTAACGTCTGCTCATGATTTGGGGCGCGGTTCCCCCCGTGGGGTTAGGGGCGTTCAGCTTCCGCGGTGCAAAAAAACGCCGTTGTTGTTCCATATGGAGAATTGATGGGTGCAGCGACCCAGCTGTGCGCCGTTAATCACCGCTAGCTTAAACGGGGTCAAAAAGAGGACGCAATTGCGGAGTATTGGGAGTTTGTTTGGACTTTGGTCTCGAAATACCAAAGTCGGAATAAATTACTAAATGCGGCCCGCGTTGCACAACGGTTAAAAAAAAGAAAAAAGAAATGGTCTAGAAACTGCAACGCTGGTTCACTAAATAGGTACCCCCCCCCCCTCTCCCAATGTAATTGTTCTTCCGGAAGAGGAAGCACGTGGGTGTGGTGTGTTCAGCTCTTATCAGCACTATATCTTATCCCTCTTCTGCAAGATGAGGTTGCTGTTTTGATTGGGTATCCACATGATCTCCAACATATTAAAAACACAGGGCGCGATCGCCCATGACAAGGTTGACTGAAGAAGTGTAAAGTTCATACGTAGTACAGTGGACGCCGGCGTGAATGGCGCGAACACGTATCCATATTTGGTTGGAAGTCCACGTCCTTCCATACCCAAGTAGAACCATACGTAAGCAACCAAAACGAACTGGTTGCATCCACGTATCGGCGATATCCACCGGCCGCCATAGCTATATCAGTTGCTGCTGGTTGGGCGCTCTTTGATATACTCAAGGATAACTTTCCGTAGAAATGCACTGAAAGGTGCGGAAACGCGTTCGATCGCGCACCTTGAGCGCTTGTTGAAGCTTTGCAAATACTTTCTTTAGAAATCCACAACGTTTCCAATTCGTTTCACGGTGAATTCCTCCCTACACCTGTCGCTTGCTATGGGCGCCCACCACTAACCAGGCGGCGCCGCCATCTTCATGCATGACGGTGTAATCTTCCGCTAGATGTTTGCACTCTTGGGGCCATTGCTTAATTGCCGCAACGCATGTATACCATAAAATTTTAGTGATTGCAGACGTTAAAAAGGAGTTCCCATTGAGCAGCTGCTGAATCCCAGAGGTGGCCAGCGGTTATATTTTGCTCTGTCAGACACAGCAAAACAATGTGATCGTGTCTAAGTGTAAGATTAGCGTAAACTGTCAAATGACGTTATTGGTTGCTAGACTGGCGGCACAGGGACCCGACAGATGGCTTTCTAGAAACCATTTTTGTGTCGACAGAGATCGGTATCTGCTCACTGTTCACCAAGTTAAATGCGGTTCCCTTCAGTATCATCAGACACTGGTGGCTAAATCAGTGATGAAAATCAAAGTTGAGCGACAGCGTGTGTTAAGACACACCGCAATCGCTCGGTATGAAGAGAACTGTAGTAGGTGACAGGTTATGAACGCAGTAAAGTTATGTTTCAAGCACGCGGATGTTGTCTTCCATCTTGCAAGGGCGACGCGCGCTCATGAGGTACAGGAGTTTCATTGGTGACGGGAAGCTCACATTGTAGGCAAAGCCACTACTGCATGGCTAACATTACACCGACTATAAGCCAAGACTAAACCAGATTAAGTTGGCAGCAAATCAATAAAAAAAACTAAAAAACTTGCAGCACAGATAAGTGGAGAATGCGTGCCAGCCGGGAGAAGCGGCGACAACATGAGTGTTGGTGGCCTGGCGCCTAGACGGAAGGTCGCCTGTGCGCCTCTGGAGCGTGAATATCGCCTCGAGTGAGTGCACAAGCGTGTTCCGCTTCCTAGAAGAAGCTCGCAAGTTAGAATATAGTGCGAGGGTCCCCGGTATGATGGATGTGCTCAAGAGCCTGTGCCCATGTGGTTGTCGGCGCGCGAAATTCCCGTCCCCACGGATTTCGACACGTGCGATTTCGTCACGAACAGAGCATGCTATCCGTTTAACGTACGGCTGATGGAGAGGCGCGGCGCAGGTACTGACAAACAGAAGCGACATATTTCGTGCAGCTGAAAAGCTTCAACGTGGAGTGTACAAACAAGAAAGCCAATGAATGAAGGAAAATAAAAGCGCATGTGTTGTTTGTGTCAAGCCCCGTGCTCAATCGCTGGCTTGCCTTTCAGTTCACTGGTCAATGCGTGAAACGTACGACATACTCGCGACTCGGAAAATTATTCGTAACCAACACCGAGCGTGGCGAACATCTGTAAACAAAGAAGAAAACAGCTGCGTTTGCGACAATGAGTAACGAGCTTGTCGAGTTGCAGCTGCGGATTGTTGTGGTTTCAGAAGCACTATAGCTTGTCTATTGATCACTTCACAGCTCGTTTCCTCAACACCACTTCCATGATGCTAAAGCAAATGCTCCGTAGTGCGAGAATTTGGTTTGATAAAGAAAACAAAAATGGATTAAGTCGTTGCGATGACCGCACTAAAAGCTACCTGCCGGCTTTCAAAAAGTTTATCCACGTTTTTGTCTAGAATTCCCAAATTATTTCATTTATTTCCCGCTACAAGTCCAGTGGCTCATCTTGATGTTTTCTTTTATTTGTTCTGCTGTGCGTATGTCAAAATGCACTGCAGTCGATTCATACAATACATTCTACTGTCTCACGTTATTTTGTTGTCTTCTTTTGCCACACTCGCTGCTGTCTGACAGTTTTATCACAACCCTTCAACTGCATCACGTCATCCTTGAAACCTCTCAGCTAAAACACACTCACAAACACAAAAAACAAAAAACATAATTTTACGTTAATATAGGGGCTATGGCACACCGAATACTCGAAAACTGCGGACTAACAACAAGCGCTGACCTCTCTCAAATGATGACAGTGTAGCTGACAAAACCCCCGCTCGCTCCCACGCATACTTCGCGGGCGACAGCACACGCTTTTCTTGTTTTTCCGTTTTCATATTTTCTTCCCCTTCCAAACGGTTCAGAAGTGCGGCGTAGGTTCGATCAGAGGCCGCTATTCGACAGCGAGGAGAAGGGTCAGTCGTAATGACAGTTCGTTAGCAAACTGCCCCTACCCACACACCGAAAGCCTTCCGTGGGACGAGAGTCGGGCCCACAACCGCCCAGCAAACGACGTGTCGACAAAGAAGAACCACAGTTTCAAATGCAAAAAAGCGACCGAGAAAAGGAAGAAAAAGAAAACAACATCGTCAGCTTTTCGTCCACACAATCCAGGAGCATTGGAGCGCTGCTTGTCATGCAAATTGACACGTTCCGAGCAGGTTCAACCGAATGCCTTTTACGCAACATGGCGATCAGGCCACGCATGCCGCGGTGGCCCTAAGTGGTGACTAGGGTTAATAGCTTCCCACTACAGGCGCCAACATTCGAGTGGAACAAAGAGTGCTCCCCGGTCCGTCTCCGGGCATGCACTCTAGCTGACGTCCTCCTACACACACTGTGTGGACCGAGGTAGATGCAGCGACGCCGGCGAACGAGATCTGGGCTCCGATAAACGGTGGGGAGCCAGGCTCTTTAAAAACGAACCGGGACGAGCCGTGGAAGAAAGAGGGCCGCGATGGCACCCGTAACGGCGCTCGGTGTTACGGCTATTGTTTCGGGTGTTGGGGAGCCGAGAGGAACCAAGAGGAGGTGGGCCGCACGTCCGACCTTCCAAGGTCGATCGTTCCGGATCATCCGTACGTGGAAACATTGTGGCTCGTTCCCACCTGCACGCTCCTCTTCCAGGATCTTGTCCACACATCCGCCACGGGTCTCGATCGGGCAGTTCTTGACACGTGTGGCGGACAGGTGGGCAGCGGCTTGGTCGACGGAGGCTTTTAGGGTCGCTCAAGTTCTTCCGACATCGGTACTATCGGAAGAAGTCACGCTCGATCAATGTGTGAAACTGTCAGGAGCAGACGTCTTGCGCGCGTTAGGAGAGCAACCGCTTCGAGTTCCGCGCCCCACAAAGTTCGTCAGCGTTGCTCCATTTGAGAAAGAAAAAGAAAAGATAGAAAATTTTGGCGCCCTTGGATGACTTCAGTGCCCTTAAAAGCACGATCCGGGCCGCCGTCAGTTTGACCCACACCGAAATACCCGCTGAAAGCCGGGGAGCGTCCAGATGACTCCGACAGTGCCGCACCTCCGCGGCCATTGCGTGCATGGGCGGACTACATTTTGCCGCCGTGTTCTGATGCGCCTGGATAAGGATCGCGGTTCCTCCGTATCGTTTCCGCCTGCCGTCGTCTTTTCCGACAGGAACCCGCTGCGCTCTTGCTGAGTGCTCGAGACTGACGGGAGCGTGGCACAGTTTCACGAGGATGGCGTGCGCAGAGCCGGATGCTGCCGACAACCGGCAACCGAGTGCCAACGCGCACTCATCTTGTCCACAGGACTAACGTGGACGTTGTAGCACGGTATCTCAAGCTAGAAAACAGCTATGCATCTTTCCGCCATGTAGGCTGCCTACTCGTCGCGCAAATCAAAGGGCGATTTTGGAAGCGATCGGTTCAAGGAGCTCGTGTCGCAGAAAAGCCAGCGTCGGCGTCGGTGGAACCCGAAAATCCTCATTGGTCGACAAGTAAATAATTTCTCTAAAGAAAAAAATTCGAAGAATTTTAGGCGGAGCGGGATCGAACCCGCGATGCTTCGGATGCGACGAGACACTCTTGAACGACTTGGGAACGGGCAGGGTTTATATTTAGCTATCGTGTTCCACTCTTAAAGGCGAAGCTTAAGCGTTCTACTGTAATTTTTTGTTTTGTTTCAGTTAACATACGGGGGAGGGGTATATGTTTGTTTTGTAAGAAATGTCACTGAACGATTCACGCAGAGCTATGTTGTGTTCGAAGGTAACGTCACCGAGAACAAACATTTCGGTGTTCACCTCCTGACGTTATCGAGGCTTTTGAGCAAGGTAACAACTGAAGAGTAACAGGCTTTTGAGCAGGTAACAGCGAAGAGTAACCAACGAATAGTGGCCATTTTTTTAATGGGTTTCGTTATTTTTACTTTTGTATTGATACTTAGCACGCGCAGCTACAGCCCTCAACATAAGAAAGAAATGTTCTACATAAAAACTCGAAGCTCCCCTTTGGATAATGATGCAAGCTGCTTGAAAAAGAAATGTAGCGGTACGCGTTATGTTTAGTTTATTAGAGCCCCGCGGGGACCGGGTTCATAACTGTATGACACGAAATAAATGCTAATAAACAGGACTAAAGAGAAGTCAATAATGATTTCCTTTGACCCCTCCTCTTTGGTAAATGTTGACCGTAGCGGTGATGGGCAAAGGAAGACGCTGACTACCATATTATTCTTAGAGACTCCAGGCTATACGCGAAGCTCCGTCGACTGCGCGTTTAACATAATAGAAGAAGCGAAGGAACACACTGTTCGAGTCGATTTCCTGTGATGACGCATGGCTCGAGCGCACGAGCTCGCCACGGCCTTGGAGCAGCCGTTCGGAGTTTGTTCGCAGGTACAGTAAACGGCAAACAGACTGACCCTTTATTCGCGTGTATCTGCGCGGCGTCGCGGAGCGAAAGGGCTCGACCAGCCTCGTGCTTCACAGTTCTCACTCTTCTCCGCGGCGGCCTCTCTGGGCTCACGCGCGGCTGACAAAAGCCGTACGGCTGTTTACAAAGTTACAACATCCCCACTGCGTTTGCCGCGGCGCAAAAAAGAAACGTCAAGGCGGGGACGACGCCTCAGGTTCGACGAACGCTTCGGCTGGACGGACGCTTCGGCCGTTTCGAAAGGCCAGTGGTATCCATACTCGGAGACACCTCATCCCCATCCTAGCTTCCACCGTGATACAACCCCCTGCAGGAATAAAGAAAGCGGCAGAAGGACGATTCAAAATGCACATTTTTACGCTTCGTTTCTGTCTTTGTTTTTTCTTTTTCTCATTATAAATATTTTGTAGCAAGCAAAAAGGCTTTCACGTCAGTGTTTTTCCACGGTTCGCTCTTTGTGCCGGATCAGAAACGGCGATGACGACCGTTAACGCGCAAAAAGGTTTTACGCATTTTTCTTTTTGTGTTTTTGTGTTGACAGCTTTACGCGCGAACCGAGGCCTGGCACGTACGTAAACTAATGCAACTTCGCGTATGACTGATATTCGTGGGTCCCGTAAGGCGAGAATGTTGCGGTATTTTTGTGGCGGTATCCACGCTTGTTGTCTTGAAATAGCGACAGCACAAAAGGAAACTGAAGCGGTTCTGTATTTGAGTAAAAAATACTTAAATCGTCTTCATTTGGCCTCCAGGATCGCGAATATCAATATTTATTTTTCACAATTTGGTGCACAGAGGCTGCAAAAAAATCATCTTCAAACTACCGCTGAAGCCCCGCCTTCCCGGAGCGTGAAGTCATATCAAGAGTTTTCGGAATCTCCGCTCTCGCGTATCTTCAGAGCCTATCGAAGCTGATGCATGCGCACTCTCACTAATTTCAAAAAAAGGTCACAAGGGGATGTCACGGCTGGAGTCAGTAATGCACATTATGTGTCAGTACGGGGTAATATACTTGGCAAGCTTGCAATAGCATGCGCTACCCACACGAGCGACACGCGCTTGGCGGCCGAAAGATCCATAACCTAACTACTGGTCGGAGTTTTTCGTTTTCGTTTTCTCGCGTTTAGTCACATCTTCTGGGAAAACGAACGTGATTTTTCAGATTCACAGAATATAAAATACTCTAGAATTTACCTCTAACTCGTTTTTTTTTTAAAGAAAACCTTGATATTAATTGGGGTTGTGTGAATATTTATAGAGCCTGTATAGTTGGTCAGCCATTTCAAAGTTGCGACGAGTCACTCCCTGTAGATGACCAATTTAGCCAGTGCGGTACAACCGCTAGCCTGGGGTCTTTAACGTGCACCACGCCGTAGTGATACACGAACGCACGTCGGTGCGATGCTCATCCAGATCGAAACGGTCAGGGGTGTGGATTGAACCCAGGATCCCTGGGTTCTGCAGCGCGAGCTTTCGCTACACGTGCTCCGAGCTGGTGTGCGCTAGCCACTCGGCCACCGGTCCCCCTCAAGAACACCTGAATGCTGACAGTGGCGTATTAGCGGCGGGATGTTTCGGTGGCGCCCTCGTTCGGTTATCTTTCGTGACGTCATTACCTTGTGAACAAAAAGTTCGATGGTGTTTGTAATGGGCATGGTGGAAGCCTGGAATCTTAGCGCTCTCAAAGCAACACTGCCAACACCGTCAAAATTGAAGTTCTTAGATTCCTCTTATTTCCGTCGATGAGACATCCTTTGCTGACGTCATAGTCAGCATTCGGCCAATTGTGGAGGGCCGACCACAGCGACGCTTTCGTTCGCTCACGTCGCCAATAGGGGGTATTCACTGGACGCCATATTTGAAAGCGATGTTTAGAGCGCACGCTCAAAACGAGCTTACATTAATAACCTTCAAAGAACGGTAATCTTGATGGTGAGGAATGCGCGTGGTAAAATAACTGCGGAAGCCCGACGTCAGCAAGCGTTCAGCAGCCGCGCCACAGCTATGGCCGCCTGTGAATACTCCCCATACGCAGCTCTTAGCTATTGGCGGCGAGATGTTTTGGTGGTGCCCTCCTATGGTTCCCTGTCGTGACGTCATTACCTTGCGAACAACAAGTTTGATAGTGTTTGTAATCAGCATGGTGGAGGATTGGAATCATTGAGCTCTGAAACTAATTCTGTCAACACCGTCAAAATTGAAGCTCTTACATTCCTCTTATTTCCGCCGATGGGAAATCCTTTGCTGACGTCATAGTCAGCATTCGGTCAATCGTGCAACGCCGACTGTCGCGACGCTTTCGATCGCGCACCGAAAAAGGCCCCTGGCCGGACCCATTTTTAGCGTTCGTGCGTAGGGCGCGTGATTTGCTCGCTTCCGAAGCGGCGAACATGCGCGTGCTGGGCTGAGGACTTGTAAATATTGGAATGGTGTATATCCCCACTTCCTTTTAAGGCCGCCGCCATCTTGAGAATTGCGGTGCCGACGATGCCGTCTAGCGGCTTACAAGTTCAAATACCGGATGATTCTGGCAGCACAGCTATCTGCATGGGTAGGCAACTGTGTGGGTATAGGGGCTCTCTCTTACGATGGGCCAGCTGAACAAAGAAACCACGCATAAAAACAACATTCACGCTGCAGGAAACCACGCATAAAAACACCATTCACACTGCTGGTGTTTTTATGCGTGAGTTTCTTTGTTCAGCTGGCCCATCGTAAGAATGACCCAACTAGCTCAGCTTAAGCCCGGTATCAGGGGGCACTTGGCTAGACTTGGCTATGATGGGCTACACCAACTTGGCTGAATCTTGGCCGGTTGAATTGATCTGGCTAATGACCGGCCATCACCTTGATTTTTCGAAAGCAGGCGGTGGGGTGTTTTGATTGAGTTTCCACAACGAAGGTATATATGAGCAGTTTCACGTAGTCTATCTAGGGAAGCTCTCGGCACTTGACAGCTGCATCTTGAGTCAGGCACGTAGCCAGGATTTTGTTTCGGGGGGGGGGGGGGTGCGCCTACGACAAAATGCTGTATGACGGGGAGAGGAGGCCCCAGCTAAATGGAAGATTTTGGGGAGGGTGCAGGCCCCGTGGGCACCCCCCCCTGGCTACGTGCCTGTCTTGAATGGTGGCACGTAGACGTTGTCATACCCTTCACATGACATGGAGTAATTGCATACCTTCCAGTGATGCCTAATTGGAGCACCTGCACCGGGTTGTAATCAGTTCTTTTACAGTAGACGGAGAAGTCGGGAATCGGGCGCCTAAACGTGACGATGAGTGTGATACAAAGCTTCGCAATTCACGCTCGCAATCGACTGACTTTATAAATAAGAATCTTTGGGGAACATGTGTAGCCCAATAGCATAGCAGCCGCACTCTCGCTGCAGCTTCTTGTGGCACACTTTCCGCGATTGCTTTTATGCTTATTGTAAGTGAGGTCGCTAGGTTCCAACCGGCCCCGGGTGGGACCACCCGGGGCTGGGGGGAACCCTAGCAACTCCTTTCCACGGTCGCGTGCGGGTGCGGGAAGCAGGGGCACCCTGGCTGTTTGTATTTTTCTACTTTCGACGGCTGACCATGGTCCTGGCGAGCAGGCGCCTCGCGACGAAGATCATGTCTCTTCCGCGAAGGCGGGCGGGGGGGGGGGGTTGTTTTTTATACGGGCGTGTTTTGTTGTGTGCTCCGGCGTCCTGCAGGGTACGATGGTGACGACCGAGGTTCTGACCAGGAGCTCTGGCATAGCGCCACTTTATCTGGAACCCAAAACTGTGCCAATGTGGTACGGAGCTGTCAGCCGTGGCCGTTGCAAACTTTATATACGGAAGGGTCGGTCCCCAGCCGACCATTGGAGGGATGACGCCGTGACTTTGACAGGGTTTGAAACCACTGGTTAAAACCTCCATGAGGGCAATGGAGTGATTGCCTTCAAAAGCCTCGGACGGGGCGAGAGAGGAAGATTTTGACTAAATTTGGACATCTGGTAGACTTGTTCGATGCCAATATGCCGACGTCCCCTACTTCGTACAGATGTACACAGTTTGTAAAATAAATCGGTTCGCCAAAGAACTCCCCAAGTCTCCATTGCCTCCCGAGGACTTTAATGACCGTCAGCCTGCCAAACTTTGGAGGCCCAAAGTACCACCAACGTACAAACGAACCATCACTTTTACTAAAATTATTTGCGTATCCGGCGACGACGCAGTGATAGCAGAGACAACGGCGGTAGAATTTCGGAAATTGTGACGCGGTAAAAAGAAGCACTGGGATTTACACGACGTCCGTCTCTAAGCCTTTTTGCCCATACCCTCGGTGGTTGCATACCCTGTCTCAGCGGGCAATCCCAAAATGTACCGGGTCGAGGGTACGTCAGTTGCGCGCTGGTGTCAGGTTATGCGAAAAGAAGGTCTATAGAAGGTATTTACTGGCGGCCATAGCTGTGCGCACGGCTGCAGAGCGCGTGCTGACGGCGAGCTTCCGCAGTTCTTTTGCGACGTCCATTCCGCGCCATCGAGATTGCCGGTCTTAGCAGGAAATTAATGTGAGCTCGTTTTGAGTATGCGCTCTAAAAGTCGCCCTCGAGTAAAGGCTGAGCTCCATGGGACGAATATGCTGCGAATAACCGACGAATTTTGCCCGGCGGCTTTTGCTCTGCGCGTGGAATCAACACAGTGGCTGCTACGTCACTCGCAAAGCGAGCGTGCTGTCGGGCGGCGTTCGCCTGTTATTCGTCACATAATTCGTTCCATGGAGTTCAGCCTTAAGGCGTCCAGTGAATACCCCCTATAGACCATTTGCTGTCTTACCCAAGCATCAAGGAGAATGCAGGGATTGGTGTTCCACGCGCCACACGCGCACGCCTTTCCTGTATAAAAGATTCGAAGTAAATAACCAAAAGAAAGCATTGACGAACGCGCGTGCAAGATGCCATTTGTTTTAGGTTTTTGCTTTGGAAAAGTTACTACTGCTGAGGCCAGCACGTGCGGCGCGTGGAACACCAATCCCTGCATTCTCCTTGATGCTTGGGTAAGACAGCAATAGGTGTATTGGCGACGTGACCGATCGAAAGCGTCGCGGTGGTCGGCCCTCCACGTTTGGCCGAATGCTGACTTTGGCGTCAGCAAAGGATTCCTCATCGATGGCAATAAGAGTAATGTAAGAACTTCGATTTTGACGGTGTTGGCAGTATTGGTTTAAAAGCTCAATGATTTTCAGCTTCCACCATGCTAATTACAAACACCATCGAATTTGTTGTTCACAGGGTAATGTAGCGGCGAGATGTTTCGGTGGCGCCCTCGTTCGGTTACCTTTCGTGGCGCCATTACCTTCTGAATAACAAGTTCGATGGTGTTTGTAATGGGCATGGTGGAAGCCTGAAATCATAGCGCTCTCAAAGCAACACTGCCAACACCGTCAAAATTGAAGTTCTTACATTCCTCTTATTTCCGTCGATGAGACATCCTTTGCTGACGTCATAGTCAGCATTCGGCCAATTGTGGAGGGCCGACCACAGCGACGCTTTCGTTCGCTCACGTCGCCAATAGGAGGGCGCCGCCCAAACATCTCGCCGCTGATAGTCTCGCAACATAGGATCAAATTCGAAACGATCATCAATTAGCGGCGAGATGTTTTGGTGGCGCCCTCCTATGGTTCCCCCTTGTGACGTCACTACATTGCGAACAACATGTTCGATGGTGTTTGTAAATAGCATGGTGGAAGCTTGAAATCATTGCGCTCTCAAAGAAACACTGCCAACACCGTCAAAATTAAAGTTCTTTCATTCATCTTATTCCGTCGATGATAAATCCCCTTTCCGACGTCATAGTCAGCGTTCGGCCAATCGTGGAAGGCCGACCACAGCGACGCTTTCGGTCGCGCACGGGGCTAATGCGCTCTGCCCGCAGCGCGAGCTTTCCGCCTTCCATAATGCTTCGGCGCACGCGAAGCACTCTGGAAGTCAACGAGCGCGTGCCTGAGGCGGAGCATCCACTTCTGAGCATGCGCTGCAACAGATTATTAGCGCCAAGACGTTACAGTGGCGCCCTTAGACGGTTTCCGTCCGTGACGCCTTTATGCCACGAGTTTCGAACTACAAGTTCGACGGTGTGTCTAAAAAATCCGACGAAAGCGTCCTTAAGCTGATAACATCAAAGTTTACAGTCTGGCATTCCTTTTAAAGGGTAACTGCAAAGAAAAAAGTGTATTTTTAAACAGCCTAATTAGGACAAGCATGTCACAAAACAATTTTTCCGCCAAAAACAAAATTTTTACAGCAATATTTATTGCGCAGGACTGATTTTAGTTTGCGGCTATTTCACCCGTTTTGAATCGCGCGCCAGAAAGTTCCTATTACACGTCACAGAGTCTCTGCTATACGTCACGGAGTGACGTATACCAGCCACTCCGCGGGCGTCGAAAGAGCGGGAGTTTCAAATGCGGAGAGGTTGGGACTCCGACTCAAATTACGTTCTGTGGCGTAAATATTGCTAGAAAAAATTTGTTTTTTCGCGGAAGATTTGTTTTGTGACATGCTTGTCCCAATTAGGCTGTTTAAGAAAACACTTTTTTTTCTTTGCAGTTACCCTTCTTTAATTCCGGGGATGAAAGCAAACTTATGTCAAGTAAAGACGTTTGGCCAACAAAAAATAAAGCGTTTGGCCAAGCGTGAAGGCCCGCCACACCAACACTTATGGTCATGCACGTTGCCGGTAGCCACATAAATCCCGACCCAGGTTACACAATTGAAGGTAGCGCTAAAGACGAGGCCAAGTAGAAGACACAGACACGGACAAGCGCTGTCTTCTACTTGTCCTCTGTCTTTAGCGCTACCTTTAATTGTGTAATGTATAACCAACTAGCCCGTCACGTGATCTTAGTACCCGATCCAGGGATTGTGTATGGGTTCAGAAGTGGACGTTGACGGTTCTACGAAAGATTAATTTATTCACCGATTGATTTTTGCGCGAATATATAAATCGGCTGCTCAATGCTGTCACCTTTTTAAGGTTAGAATGTTTGCGTGATAGAGTCTACGTTGACGTCGTCAATAAATCAATCGAGAGCCAATTTCCGTTAGTTATTCCGGCTGTACGGTATATTGCGAATTTACAATTGGACTAGAACGTTTTCGGTTCAAATATCAAGTGCGTCTGACCCTTTTAACTACATTTGATAAGTTTTTTTTTCTTTAGAAACGAAAGTAAATTTTTGGTACGAGGGTTGGTATTCATGGTGGTCGAAGTGTGTCATAAAACGAGCTTTTTCGAAGGCATTAACTGCTCGTTCGTGGGCTCTTCCAGACTATAAAGCAAGCCAACTGAAAGAAAGTGACCCGTCCTTCATTTCGCATTCATTCCGATTTCGTCTGTATTGAACGTCCCTGCTGCGTACAAGAGAGTCAGAACTAAAGCCATTGCGAGCTCCGCCATGTCGTAAAGATGGCGGTAAAATGCTTTTATGAAGGGCCATTACCCCAAATTCCACTTTTGTTTCTTTTATTGAGTGCTTTCGATTGCTATCACGACGCCTGACTTTGAAGCCAGTTCGGTTGGCCGGCTTCGTAGGCTGAATATGTCACGAATAACGTAATACTTTCTTTTGTATACATTCCGGAGTGAAAGGTGTCTATTGTCACGCCGGCGAAATAAAACTTTCTGCCAAGTCACTGTGGATACAAGTTCGTGGTATACTTTCGGATAACACAAAGACCCCACCAGTGCATGCAAAATATAGATAACGATGTTTAAGCAGAATCTAAAGTAGAAAACAAAACGAGGCGGTGTGAACTTTACTTGACGGAAAATCACCAAGTGCCGTGGAAGAGAGATAGGACGCTAACACAAACGCGTTCCAATTTAATTGCTTGACTGTCAACGCTGCGCTATCGGCGCTGGTGGCAGTGTTTACAAACGTGCGATGCCACGTACTGTTGCCCAGAGGTGCACAAAAGCTGTCACAGTTTGGGCGAGATTTCTGGCGGCGTCTTGCACGAGACGTCTTGTCTAGGCACATGGGACAAATCTAGCAGCGAGCCGCTCACTAGGGCAAACCCCACCCAAAGGAGTCTAATGCACGGCGGCGTTTCGCCTGAGACCAGGTACTTGACAGAAAAATCTCAACTCGAGTGTGTGGTAACACCGGGTGCCAGGCTCAACATATCTGGCACCATAAAACTCTCCTAACTTCCTTTCTTTCTCTCTTATCCATACCTTAAAATCATGCATATGAATTAGCGCTCCCGTGTCGTTGCCTGCATTAGCGGCAAGCGTAAACAATATAGAAAAAATGATAAACGCCGCCAAAAAAAGAGAAGTAACCAAGAAAAAGAATAAGAACGAAACCTTTAAGTTTATTTGAATATATATAGATTTTTTTTTCCGGGAAAGGGGGGGGGAGGAGGGGGAGGGGTCTCCCTCCACTCAATATGCGCACGCAAAACGAGGTGTCGTGTGCCCCCGAAATAAAATTATGCGCACTTTTAAGGCAAATTTCGAAGAAGAGGACACATCGGCGGGCACATCGTAAAAGCATCACGTGGCCTACCACCGTCGCGCTTCGACAAGCGCCCAAGTAGCCTCCGTCAGCCAGCCAAAATTTGCGAATAGATAACCGCACAAGCGCGCACACGCTCACACACACACACACACACACGGATTCGCGGCACCAGGTACCAAGTCCCACACACCGCACCAGGCGACATAACAAAAAAAAAAAAGAAGGAAAACAAAATTAAGAAAGAGGGGTCCCAGACAGCGACGACTGATTTGGAGCCGACGGCGACGTGCCAGCAGAACGCCAACATTCAAATGAGTCGGACGCACTCGGAACCTAGAAAGCCGCAAAAGGATAAAACAACAACAACAACACACACACACACACAAAAAAAAAGTTGTGCGGTGTGGTTTGGTGGAGGTTATACGACATCAACAACCCGCGATGATAAGAGGTCACTCGCTGGGAAGAGAGAAAGAGAGAGAGAGAGAGAGGGAGAGAGATGTTTGACGCTCTGGCCCGAGTCGCTCACTGCCAAACTTTTTCAGCGGGCCATCTAGAACCAGCGTGGTATCTCGTGCCGGCGGTGGCATACTGGGCGCGGATCGCGCTACCAGTCATTTGATATGCGTAACGACGCACGGAGCGGAACCTCTGGCAGAGAAGTTTACGCATCAAAACGACTCGCAAAATGTTCGCATGCGGCGTCGTTCAAGCAAACGCGCATTACCTGGACGTCGGAGACGAGCGATTCAACAAAACAACATTTCGGCAGCCGTTTTTTTATTTTTATTTGATTCGTGAGTCGGTAGCCGCGGCAGGCAGCCGCGGCGGTGTTCGTTGATTCGGCTACGCCCAAGACTCCGCGGCTGCAAAGGATGGAGCGACAGTGCGCGCGGGCGCTCGCTTCGTCGTTTGTGTGTGAGCACGGTGGCCGGCATGCAACCCCGCTGACAACACAAAGGAGAGTGGTGGCGGCTTTATTGAATCACTGCCTCGTTTGACGCACGGGGCCATACCGCAAGCGCGCGGTGGAGTGGGGCACACGCGTCTTCGTTTGTTTTGTAGATGGCTGAACCCTGGCTTTGTTTGGAGTCATCAATTGAGTGGGTGTCGCCGCCTTAGCAAACACTGCCGTTTCTTTGCATCGTACGAGTAATCTGACACGTTCCGGTAGGCACGATGATACGGCGATGCCATCGCTAAAAACAAAGTGACTTTTTTTTTTTCAAGCTTTTGTCTACACAGGTTGACGCACTGATCGGCGTCCAGACTTTGCGGGAGAGTACGCAAACACATTTATTTACCTTATTTGAAAGCCTAATGCAGCCAGCGCGATCGGGTTGTAAAAGTACGTCTTGTTGGGCTGGTTGATCATGAACGTCTTGAGCCATGGTTAAAAGTGCTAAAAAGACGAACGGAAGAAAGAAAACGAACACGGGCACTACTCACAACTCTATTTGAAAAAAAAAAAGTCTTTCTGTTCATATATATATCGATACCTATCGTCAACTATACGGTTGTGCGCTCATGCTGATGAATATGGGTCCCAAAAGACGTCTGAATCGTTCTAATGTGTCGGCGAACGACAACTTAAGGATCGTAGGGCGTTCCTTGAATTGTGTCATACATTCGCATCACAGTTACTTCATCCTGTGTGCTATAGCATTATAAGAAATATAATAACGATGCACCTGGTCACGCTAAGTGTTTCTGGCGCTGTATGGTGCTGAAATGGCTCCCACAGAAATCATCGTCTTAATATTCAAACAGCTAATCTTTGGTTTGCTGCAACACGAAAATAATAATAATAATAAACCTGCAGGATAGTTCCCGCTTACGAATTCCCAGAGGAAAGCACACCGGCGTCACTACTCTGGAAAAGCAACATTTCTTTTTGTGCAGTAACAACTTAGTAATTGAAAACGCAGTCAATGAGATTGCGGCTTGAACGATAAGAACACAGAAGGACGAATCATAAAGTAGGAATCGTAAATATAATAAGCCACCCCTGCGTTTCTTAAGTTGTCTGCGACTGTAATTTAACTGTATACGAGTGTTGCGCGAATATTCGAATTTTGGCATAGTGGTTTCGAATAATACGCTATTCGATGTACGCTCTGAGGCGAACGGCGATATTCATACTTTTCGAAGTGTTAATTGCGGCGAGTTAGCCCCGTTGAGTGCGCTTTGTACCGAGCACCAGTGTACTGCGGGAAAGCAACACCGGCGGAGCTCGGGAGCTCCGCGTGTATTGCTTCCCCGCAGCGCAATAGAGCTCGGTGAGAAGAGCACTGAACGGGGCTATCCCGTCGCGATTACGGGAGTATAAGTTCGGCAGCGATGTCTTGACGGTCAGCGCTCATAATTCGGGCTTGCTTTCCTTTTGTTGTGTGTGTGTTTATGTCAAATTTGAAATAAAAACATATATGCATATAGCACGCAGATTTATAAACCCCCTCGGTTAGGACAGCTGGAACAGTAGCTTACATGCCAAAGTTAATAAATATAGTTATACTAAAATTAACTGAACTTACAAGTGGACAAGTAGAAGGTTGTAAACAATTTTCACGGGTTCAGCTGAATTTTCGTTTAAGCGTGGTGCACGGCAGTGATACGCTTGGAAAAACTATTCAATACTCGATTTGAAAAGTTTCGCCCGAAACCACTGTTCGCTTCGAATTTACTCTTGAACTCAAAATTCCCTGTTCGTATATGATTACTGTATACATAACGAAAATAGGTGCCCTTTTTCCAAGGTTGGAGCCCGCAGAAAACTCAGTTCTTTACCTGATGCCTAATGCGTTTCGGCGCATTTGGCATTGAGCGGAGCCTCGGTTTCTTTGCGCGACGTCCCTTTTGCAGTTCTTATTTTTCTATATACTATACAGTGATCAGCCAAAACCCACCCAATTCCGTGTCGATCCACCTTTGGCACGCAAAGCAGTTGCAACTCATCTTGACATGGGTTCTGCAAGTCCTTGGCAAGTGCCTTGAGTAACATTGTACCAGATTTGTAAGCACAGGTAGCACAATTCTTGCATATTACGAGGAGGAGGGTGGTGAACACTGAGCTAGCGCCCCATCACATGGCAGAGGTGCTGATTAGGATTTATATATGACGTGTTGAAGGTCAGGACGTCAACTAGAATTTATCATCACGCTCCTTAATTCACTGTAGCACAATTGTGGCCTTGTGACAGGGAGCGTTGTCCTGTTGGAAGGTTCCAGTTCCGGTGGGGAAGACAAGTCACGAATTGGTGTAACTGGTCAGCAGTGTTCTTGACATCACGATCTGTTCTTTGTCGAAGCCTCTTAAATCAGAAGCTTTTCCCATTATGCGCACACGTACTTGACAGAATGACCCCGCTGTATTCCTGGCAGCCGCTAACAAGCATCTGCGTCAGAAGATTGTAGATGAAGCGGATTGTGCGTCAGCTAGGCGCGCTCATTCCCATCATGAATGTTTTGGCAGATCAATCTATAGTATGCATGCATACTAATGATTTACGAAAAAAAAAACGGACAAAGAGAGAGAGGCAACGCAGGACAAGGCGTGCTTTCAACTAAAATATTTTTAGACGACACATATAAACATTGCAAACTGCAGATGCGCAAGAAAAAGCACCCAGATAAAAAAAAATAGACGAACTAAAAAGTCAGACAACACTAATACAGGACTGAGGATTTGCTGATCTAGGCGTGCTTCTTATCAGGAAGGGCTACAGAAGGTGCGCTTATCCAGACTTCACTAGACGTCAATCCCGTGTGTTCTAATCGCAAAGGCTTCATGAATTCCGCGTACTATATTTGTTCCGAAGTTCCCCACCACTTTTGTGCCATCAAAACGTGGGTTACAGTCGCATCGGTCACAGTGTACAGCTAAAATTAAAGGGTAAAATTCACGAAGCTTTTATGATTAGAACACACGGGAGTGACGTCTGTCGAAGCACTCCTTCTGTAACTCTTTCTGACAAGGATTCACGGCTTGATCAGCAAAACCTCAGTCATTCATTAGTATTGTCTGGTTTCTTTCCTATGTTTTATTTTTATTAATTTTTTTTATCTGTGTGCTTTTCTCTGGCGCATGCGCAGTTTGCAATGTTTTCACGTGTCGTCTAATAAACCTTTAGCTCAAAGTACGCCTTGTCCTGTGTTTCCTTTAATTTTTTTTTGTCTCTTCTTGTCCGTGTTTATTTGACGTCAAACCTCAGTAGGCAACAGAATCAACAGCCCCAACTTGCTGTCTTATAAAGTATGATCACTGAGCGCTTCAGCGTGACGGGGTGATGCGAGCACCTTAGTATCACTGGGCAGTCTTATCAGGTCGCAACATCATCCAGTCAGAAGAACCAGGAACTGACCGAGGTCACCAAAAAGCGGTCATAATTAGCTGCGCATTGCCGTTTATGAGATACCAAGGGCTTAAGAACGGTTTATTTGGTTATTGCGAGAGAGGCAATACCGAGCAATAGGAAAACTATTTCTCTAATCACATTAAAATTACAGTCGCCGACACCGTAAGAAACACAGGGCGTCGTTTATTATGTTCACTCTTCTTGCATTTTGATTCGTGCTTCGGTGATATTATTGGGTAATGCTTCACTGTCATTGGCGGCAGAACGATAATGATATGCTCTGAACACGCCACACCGTCTGTTTCGTAAGCCGCAAGTGATTACAGGAAGGCTTTCTTTCGGGTACGTGTTACGAGTGCAAACTTCAGTTCTGTAATATACAGGGGAGGTGGCGTCGCCGGCCCGCTGTCTAGTCAAGACTACCCGCAGGACCACTGAAAGTTTCCTCGCGGCGCAGCCCTCTATACGCTCTCCTTCGGAGGCAAATTTGGTCGCGCAACAATACGACCCGCTGTTTCCTCCATACTGCAGGAACAGCCCGCGGCCCAAAAGAATAGGTGCCACGCGAAAAATAAAAACCACACCGAGCGGCCTGTCGCCGCGAGTCAAAGCGGGCCGCCTTCCCCGTATGCTCGAGAGCGCAACGCGCTTCGGCCTCCCCTCCTCGGTGGACTTCCAGAGCAAGCGTTGCGCGCTCGAGCGGAGATTCTGAACCAAAGATAAGCGGCCAACCGCGCCGACCCTCGGACGATGCCGCCGCCACGTTCGCTCGTCCCTTTCTCGTTTTCGCCGCATAAGAGGAATCCAGGTAACAAGACGCGCGAGGTAAATGCAAAAATCATGAACCGTCCGAACCGAAAAAAAAAAAGACCAACAAAGCCGTACGAGGAACAACGGCCAGTCGCGGGCACCGTAAGCCCGTGGAAGAGGCAGCGGATGAGCCTTCTCTAGCGGCCCCGGAGCAGTTCCTGGAACTATTTCTATCCCCGTCTCGAGGCAGCGGACAGCGCATACTCGTCACCGATGTCGAGATGGCATCTGGCGATGCATCAACGTCGCCGAGGACGCCCCGCCCGGGGGCCATAACCGCTGCAAAGGAAGCCGACCGTGGA
Organism: Ixodes ricinus; assembly: GCA_037355805.1. Lineage (NCBI taxonomy): Eukaryota > Metazoa > Arthropoda > Arachnida > Ixodida > Ixodidae > Ixodes > Ixodes ricinus. The sequence goes on from JAZHYW010021710.1 coordinate 80,074, forward strand.
AGTCGCGAAAGCGAAAACCGATTTGCCGATTCCTTTTCTTTTCTCCTCTAATCCCCTTACGTCACGGCCGCTCCTAGACGCATCAACAAAACAAAAAAACGGAGCTGACCGTTACGTAAGTCTGCGGGCGGTCGCTTCTTTTGGGGGTCCGTTGTCAACGGCGTTGTCCCTTCCGCGGCGCGGCGTGCCGGCATCCCGGTAGCGGACATTTAATTCTTTTTCTTCTTTTTTTGCGAGATAAGCGAAGAACCTTTCGGAAATGCAGCCGCGATCCCTTCCGTCATCTAGCAGCCTCCTCTCCCCTTCATATGAGCTTCACCCGACCTCTGTAAAGAGACAGAAGGCCGTCGTCCACCGCGGCGGTACAGAAATGCATCGTGGTGCGGCAGGGTCGTTCTTATCTCGGCGCTACGAGGATTATCGGCCCCCGGAGAATCCCAAACGGTTTCCCTTTCGATTCGCTGCCGCGGGGGACTGTCGCAACAAGCACGTCCATATTTATGCGCCATCCATTTCGCTTGTTTCTTATGCCGCGTCGTGCGACGCAGGGCGAGCATATATTGAGAGCCCGCGAGCAATGACACTCCGCTCTCTGCCCGCCGTGCAGATAGGCCTCCTTGTTTATTAACGTTGTTTTTGTTTTGTTCTTTTTCTGGCCCGGGGAAGAGGCAGCGTGCGTTGCTCCCGGTCGGCGGAACGCGTGTGTCGGGCACGTATTTTGGCGAAGTGTGCCTGTGGGCGCAGTCACTGCGAAAACGATGCGATCAGTGCTGATACACTTTTTGCGGCTTGCTAATGGCGTTACTTCGCGACTAAAACGCCGCGGGAAGCCCTAACAGTCTCGTCCATTTCTCTCTCTTTGATGGTCTCCGACACTGGGACGCTCAGTCAACCGATATGAAATGGAAATAATCGGCATTATAACGACTTATCCTGGGAAACCCTTCGTTCTTGACGTGCACCTCTGCCATTCGTGCGCAGCAACAATACCAACGTTTTTTTGTTAGTTTTTTTTTATTGTGGGGAAGGTTACACGATTGTGATGAAGGACGCACCTCGGCTACACGAACTAAGAAGTAAACTCAAAAACACACTTGCATACATCGATAACCGGCCCTTCTCTGTGGCAAACGTGCTTTGTGCCTGGGACGAGCCACACAAAGGAGCAACAGCCACCAAAGCTCTCGTTTGTTTCCTAAAGGAAACACACCTGGATTCCTGCTTACAGATGATGAACCCCAATGTTCGTGAACAGTGCGATGAATACCGTGTTCAGAACTCGTGTAACTTTTACGTATTTGTTTTCTCCTTCCTCTCCTCTTTTAACCTCTCTTTTCATCTCCCCATATACCCTTCTCCCTGCACAGAGTAGCCAACCGGGACTTTTACCCAAATTAAAATCTCTGTCTTTCTTTTCTGTTCTTACACTTCCTTCCTCCCGCAGTAGGAACCACTGCTGCGAGCTATGAGCTCGGGCTTGTGTCGACTTTTCCGGGAAATCCCAGAGAGCCCCTCGGCAATCCCACTTCAACGCGTGACGCGGAGAATTGTGGGGCTGTTCCGATGAACGTTCACGATGACCCGGGCGCTTCGTATACATCCTGGTTATAGCACGACATATTCTCTTATCCCTTTAAGTTTAGAAAGGGCACAAAAGAAATTCGATATTGTGGATGGTTGAGCGTGTTGTTGTCTACACGTCCTCGTAAATTTAACATATGTACTTTGTTTTCCTAGTGTCCTGCCTTCTCTGCCTTATGAAATCACAACAATGTTTAACCAGTATTATTTTCATTTTTCTAGTCACCTGTACTTTTTCACGTGCCGAATGTCCGATCCCCATAATGCACCAAAAAGACGGGGAGGGAGCCACACATTTCTGGAGTGGCCTATTAGAACAACTATACATCTATGTGTGATTGCAAGCGGTGCATCCGGCTGCCGCCATGTGTTCGCTCGTGTGAGCAAGCGAGCGCAATTGCATGCGTACCAAAGGTATACATTCCCGCGCATAATACAGGTGTTTGCGCGCGTGGGGCACAATCCGGGACGTCGTGCTTATCTTTGTGCTAATCCTGTTACACTTGAATGGAAATGTCATAACCAGCCTTTGTACGCAAAGGTGCCGGAAAAACTTTTAGCAGGACTAAGAATAGTCTAGTCTTCAACATCTTGGAAACCCTGAGATGGGGAACGATAAAAAAACGGACGAACACAACATTTTGTTGAGTTCATCCGTTTTTTTATCGTTCCCCATCTCAGGGTTTCCAAGATGTCGATTAATTACCAGCCCGCCTGCACTCTATCACTGCTTACAAGTCTAGTCTTGAAGCAATTTTTAGTTGTAAACAAACCCAGACCCATTGGCTGTCCAGCCCGTAAGCCCCCTTCACCTATCTGTTGAAAAAGATTTTTTTTTAATGTTTATAGTGCGAAATTGCAAAGAAAAGGTCTCAAAATTGCATTCAATAACAAGTGTACTACAATACAAGTTTTAGTATCTCAATGCAATAGAGATATAGATTCCCTTATATGTAAATACATGTAAAATAAACATTTCATGTGTTTAAGTATACGCCTTTTAAATACTTAAATACTGTCCATCCACGCAGAATATTGATGAACGTATAACCGATCCTTATTAGTACGCAAATGAATTGTCTGTCTCATTGTAAATAAACTGTCTCAATTGTAAATAAACTGTCTCAATTGTAAAACATACTGTCTCACTCGCAAAAAGGCTTTGTGACGACGCAAGTATTTCTCACGGGCTAACTGGACCTGGAATGTGCAAAACTTACAACGGCAAAGCAAAGAAAAAGAAAAGAAGCTTGTTACGCTGAAAAGTACAACTTGGCACCGGGAGGAAACACGATCACGCCTCTGCGTTCTGGTACGAGAAAACGTGAACCCTCTGAAGTTCAATAAACAAAACACCAGCTTGCACACACTCACAGTTGCACCATTTCAAACGCCGCCACGTCTTTTGTAAGGAGCGATATATCAGAGAGGCATATGGTGTTCGTCAATCCAATCAAGAGAATCCCCCGTAGCTGTATACATCGCGTAGCCCAGAGGTACTTATAGCACGAATGTTATTAAATTGCTCACTGTTTTGGGTTCTCTCAGTTAATTTTTTGGGACATGATTTGGACGGTTACGGCTCGTCGGAATCAGCTCCGGTGTGTTGCGTGCTGCTTAACCTATGCTCTGCAGCCGAAACTCACGGAGAACGAGACTCCAAGGGATAGGGAAGGAGTAAGCGAGTAGACTTCCAGCGCTCAATAATTCGGAAAATATGATCTGTACTTGCCACAAGTGAGCCAGAAGGAAGCACACCAGTAAACAACCGACCATGATTCTGCCAATACTGCCCTTACTTCGGTCGTGTGTACATGTGCCTTTCTATCTATACTGTACGACTGCAGTTGTTGTAGTCGGGCTGTGTACTTTCCTAAAGAAAATCTTTAGTCATTACCTCTCGATAAAGCTGTCAATAGACGACTGTCTGAATCTAGCAGCGGTAGTCAGAACCAAATGAGTAACGAAAAGGTAGTAATAAAAGGTCATAATGAGCAACGAAAACGTAATAATTCACTGGCGGCCATAGCTGTGTGTGCGACTGCTGATCGCTTGCTGACTGCGAGCTTCCGCAGTTCTTTTGCAACGTGCGTTCAGCACCATTAAGATTGCCAGTCTTGGCAGGCTATTAATGTGAGCTCGTTCTGAGCACGCGCTCTGAACATCGGCCTCAAATATGGCGTCCAGCCCTCGTTTGGTTACCTTTCGTGACTTCATTACCTGGTGAACAACAAGTTCGATGGTGTTTGTAATGAGCATGGTGGAAGCCTGAAATCATAGCGCTCTCAAAGCAACACTGCCAACACCGTCAAAATTGAAGTTCATACATTCCTCTTATTTCCGTTGATGAGAAATCTTTATCTGACGTCATGGTCAGCATTCGGCCAATCATGGCAGACCGACCACAGCGACGCTTTCGATCGCGCACGTCACCAATAGAATGGCTTCAGTGGATCTTATGATGCAAAACCAGCCGGAGAAGTCGACGCCTGCATATAGAAAGCTGAAACGTTCACTGAAGTGCAGTAGCTCATTTTGTTTTCACTACCAAAACTATATACCCACAACATGCAAAAAAAAAAAAAAACACGGGAAAGACAGACAAGCTTGTTTCCGTCTTTCTAGGTAGCACACGTTTCAAGTACTTTGGAGTAAATTGTGGTGGTTGTTTTCAATGACAGTGAAAGCTTTCAATATTCCACAAAAAGTATACCAACAGACTTTATATAAAAAAAGAAAGAAAAAAGAATGGCATAGTCACAACAACTGAATTTTACTACTAACGGCCTGACACATTACCGATCCTTTCAGAAAATAACTTATGTTATCAATAGTTGACTGATTTCAACACCGCTTACGAGAAGAGACTTTTCCATTGGACACCATATGAAAGAAGTGGAATGCACAATAAATGCACCCATGGTCTGCAGTCCCCATCGAAATTTACGTTCAGTCCTGGATGGAGGACGGTACGGAGATGAAATCATTCTGTGCCTTCGCACCTGATATTGACGATGAAAGTAGCAAGCTCGAATAGACCATTTGCTATATTACCCAAGCATCAAGGAGAATGCAGGGATTGGTGTTCCACGCGCCACACGCGCACGCCTTCCCCGTAGAAAAGATTCGAAGTAAATAACCAAAATAAAGCGTTGACGAACGCGCGTGCAAGATGCCATTTGGTTTAGGTATTTGCTTTAGAAAATTTACTACTGCTGAGGCCAGCACGCGCGGCGCGTGGAACACCAATCCCTGCATTCTCCTTGATGCTTGGGTAATATAGCAATAGGTCTATTAGGTTTGCAAGCGGCTGGTATCGCGCGTGCAATCGCGCGTGGGACAGACACCGCCATCTGCCGCCGAGCGGACGCAACCTAAACGCGTACGTCTTGGATGACCGCCAAGAGGTGCCGCTGACAATCCGGCTCTCCGAAAGAAGGAGAGGAAAGGGAACGTCAGGGAAAGGGTACAGGATGGGGCGATAGGGGCAGAACGAGAGTGAGGAGGCGTCTTGCACCAAAACTTGTCCGCTCGTCCTCTCGCCGCGTCTAATCCGCGGCAAATTAAAACTTCCGTCCAAAACTTGGCAAAAAAAAAAAAAATACAGTGAACGTTGACGGCTACTTTTTAGTTTGGTGCCAGTCAGGGCGCGTGCAACGTTTCTGAGCCAGCGAACTTTGTATGCGCGCACGGACGACGGAAAAAGTGATGACGGAATGCCAGAAACTAAGCGAGATAAGAAGATAGGCAGGCGTTTCTCCTGTGCCCGCATGACCCTTTGTTCGCTAAAACGAGCCAAAAACAAAAATGTGAATCCTGCCCAACTGCATGGCGGATATGATAAACACGGGTTCGCTGTGCTGACGACGCGCCGACCGATAAATTACTGCGAAAAGGGGACCAGGAAACAATACACAAGCACAAGCAAAACAAAAACTTGGAGGACGCTTAAGCTTCGCCTTTAAGAGTGGAACGCGATAGCGAAAATATAAACATGTAAACTCCCGCTCGTTCCGAAGCCGTGCAAACATGCCTTGCGTGGCCTAGGCAGCCGCGTGTCTGGCTCGCAACCGATTGAGTGGTGGGTTCGAACCCCGACGGCAGATTCCCGGCCCTCGACGCCTAGCATACGGACTATGTTGATCGTTCCGGTAGTCGCGCTCTTCCACCATGATTTTGGATGACAGTGACTGAAACATCACGTGGACCCTATTTTCAGTCATCGAGAGTTACTCCGACGCAGTTAATAATTTAGTTTCTCACGACCACGGCCTTGCTTGCTGTTATCTTGTTATCAGCGGCCCGTGGAATGATTTGGCATAGTGCCGAAAATGGCCTGAGTCGACATGGAGCACGGTCGACGGCGCGAAACCGCGAAGTGTCCCACTAACAGCTATCGCTGAAATATCGCTGTAATAAACATAAACCCCTTTCATAACCCACGCGCTCTAAACTTTACATTTTGAATGTTTTCAACCGCTGGTGAATATGCACGACGGGGTCATTTTCATACAGTGACAGGACGGGCATATTAATGCTCAATATATAAGCGCCACCGGAATGCTGGCGAACCTTGAACACACTCTACATTCCTTCCGATTGTTATTTTGCTTAGAATCGTCGCTTGTTTCTACACACCTGCTATGGAACAGAGGTTTGTGCCTTAAATATAGCAAAGTTTAACATCGTTCACGGGTGAAGAAAAATACCCTAACTAAAGCAATTACACTTTTAAAATGATAATAAAGGAACATACTATTCGGTACGACAGAAATAACAAAAGTGATGTATGTTATTTCCCGGCGAAGAGACAAAATTTAGGCGCGTTTTCCCATAGGAATACACAGGAGCACCGCAAGAGTAGACCGGTTGCTGTCTGCTTCAATTTGCATCCCGGAAATCGCATAGACACTATACTTCGTTTCAGCTTGGGTCCAGACGCAGCCGATGCTACAAGCACGAGCGTGTGGCCCTGAACAGTGCCTGTACTGCACGAGCGCGCGTGCTTGGCAGGGACGCTGGAAGCCCGGAGCTCGCGCTTGTAGCATCGGCTGCGTCTGGACCCAAGCTGAAACGAAGTATAGCACCAGTCGAACCTCTAGTGTACGTTATAACTCTATGGCGTCTATACACTGATCATTCCAGTCAGAGCTCGGCGTTCTGACTTGCACGCGAGCTCACGTCTCCTCCTCTTCCTTAGTTTCACGGCGCAAAAAAGTGAAATAAAAATCAGCAGAACCCATCCTTTGGGAATGATTATCTACGTTAATGCGAATAGCATCAAACGGTGCGGAGTTATGCGCGTTCGTCAGGTGGCCGGCACACTCTAGATACGCCAGCCCACTCTTGAGGCGATTCTAAATTTGTTGACACTTTCACAGCCCTGCGCACGATCTCCGCAGCCCAGCACGTGCGTTTGTGTCACTTAGGAAGGCGAGCAAAGCACGCGCCATACGCACAAACACTCAAAATGGTACCGACCAGACTTTCTGGCGTCTTAGCTAGTCTCAACCAACGGTACTTTAAACGGTTGTTTATATCTTTACCATAGGACGCGCTTTACAGCGCTGTCACAGCTACCGGTGCGCGCGCGTTCCATGCACGAGGGCTCATTCCGCTCTCGTGAGGCTGAGCACGGCCGCTACATCACCCTCTCCCGAGCGCGGGAGAGGGTGCATGGAACGCGCGCGCACCGGTAGCTGTGACAGCGCTGTAAAGCGCGTCCTATGGTAAAGATATAAACAACCGTTTAGAGTGCGTTGAATGACTGCCTTCATAGCTCTGTGGTTAGCACGTCTGCCTGCTGATCAAAGGGTCAACGGTTCGAATCCCAGCCGGCGCCGGTCTTTTTTATTTATTTATCGACCCGCGGCGTAAGAGGTTAGATAGCCAGATAGATACATAGATAGACGAAAAGTGCGTGAAGTATCTAAAGAATGCTATTCGCATTAAAATACTTTGTTTACTTTTTGATCGAGACTGCAGCCAATGCCACGAGCACGAGATCACTGCTTTGAAACGTTCTTTCGCAGAATGAGCGCTCGTGCTAGAAAGGCACATCCCAGAACGAGGAGCTGCGGTCGAGCTCGCACCTGTAGCTATGGCTGCAGTCTCAACTTAAGGGTGAACGGAGTAGAGCTCCTGCGCTAACAAGGGAGTTAAGAGAGAGAGAGAGAGAGAGAAGCAAGTCCGGGGTGTTTGAACGCTTAGGAACGTGCTCAGTGGTAGAGATACCACTTGACCTAAGCGGGCAGTCATACTTTAGTCCTTAGTCCTTCATCCCCATAAAAAAGATGAAGAAAGAAGAAGACAAAGACATACCGTGGGCCACAGGGACCTTCCTTGATGCTTCTCTTATTGCCTGCATTGAACCTTATTTATACAGTTCTAACGAAGCAAATCGTGAGGATAGAATCAAGGCGACTCCCACAGTTTTGTCAGCCCTCTCAGCTCAATGGAGGAACCGAATGCTGCTCATAGATTGAGCCGAATCTATGAATCTATGAGCCGAATAGGCTCAAATATTTCTTCGCTCGTTAGTTCCAGTGCTCATGTTTGTTTCGGGTGTAGTTAACGCCTTGGCCGACATTCGCCAGTGGGAAGCAAAATCGTCGCGCTCGAACAATGTCAGATCATGCCGATTTCTCAAAGCCCCCGGCGCGTGACTATACCACAAATACATTGGTAGAGTACAGCCTGGACCAGGTAACCTTCTGTTCTAGCCGCGAATCAAGACCGTTCGAAAGTGTATTCCATTCGAGAACGCTCATGAAATCAAAGCTTTTTGTTCTAATCAACACTCTCTCACGCCTGCACCTTTCCTGCAACTGCACATAGCTTGTGAGACGACGACTTGGAGAGAGGAAAGTACCGCGCGTTTTAAACGTAGGGGGGTTTGTTGTGAACATGATTTAACAAGAGTAAAAATAATAGTTTCCTCTCGGTTTAAACGTTTTACGCTTCTATAAAAAGGCTGGGTGCCGAGATTCTTGCGTTCGCTGCCTCGTTTCCTCGTGCTCTTGTCGACGACGGCGGCATGCATGGTCGGTATTTCTCTGGTCGAGAAAAAAAAAACAAAGAAGAAAAACAGATTTGGGTGAAGTCCCAAAGCCAAGCACATGCGGCGAGGGATACGAATTCCGGGGAGTATTAGGGAGGATTTAATCTTTTTCTTCGTTTGTTGGCCTGCAGTCTGTAAGGCTCGCTAAAGTCCCAACGAAACTTGTCCGCCACGGGAAGCCGCAAATCCAGCCGGCTTTTTGCAATAAATTCGGGATTAGCGCGCGCGTGAGCACGCGCTCGCCTGATCTCGAGAAGATCGTTTTCGATTGCGCTGTGTTTCTTTTTTTTGTTATTTTATTTCGTGTGTAAAGGCTATGAAAAACAAGAGGTGTTTTTAAAGCTGCAAACGACCCTGCGAAGTCCTTTTAGGCCTTCCCTTGTGGCACGGAAAGTATATAGTGCGCGCGGCTCCATGTGGCATTCTCACGCACCTTGTCCATTCGAAACATTTCCTTCGTTATGAACCCTCAGCAACTAAAATAAAGCAAGCAATAAAAAAAAATGAAAACAGCTCTTCCTCCCCAGATTAGTCTGCTTATTTCTGTTCCAATTCCGATATCACAAAGGGGAAAAAAAAAGATACATTTTAGATTCCCCCAGAAATCTCGGTATCCTATAGTCTTTCAAAAGACAACTCACTAAGCTCACCACACTTATGAAATAAATACGGGCCTGCTTACAGGCTTTTTCTGTTTCTTTCTTTCTTTCTGAGTTCCAAGCATTCGGAGCAGAAATAAATAATGACAATGTTGTCGAAGGGCCTGCCGTACACCTGATAGCTGCACCTAAAGAGGGAAACCCGGGCCACGGATTGGCGACGAGTACCGCGTCCACTCTCGGCTCCGCCTCGGATCCTCACCAGAGTGTCTAACCGGAATTTTTATCGGTTCGCTTCCGGTTCGGGTTCACGGCTTTCGGTTCAGTTCCGGGGAGCAAAAATAACGGTTCAAACCGATTCAAACTGACTTGAGCCGATAAAATGATAATATAGCTTCTGCGTTGTTCTGGCAATAGACACTATTTACGCTGTGAAACGATTAACTATATAGTCTTTTTTTCGATCGTTTGTGCAATCCACTATTATTTTCAGGTAACAAAAAAAATTCCGTTATTTAATTTTGACACAACAGTGAATAAAAATCTACATTAACATACAACACGTCGTGTTTATACGACTCAACATCCCTTTGTTTACAAATGACCAGTCACATATATTGCACCTAAATAAAAATGTTTCCGCAAAGTGAGGTAGGTCGCCTAAAATACCCGTGGTTAATACAACTTTGCGTCGTAGCATTCAAAGTTGAATCGTGGTTGTGCCCTTGAACTAATGATTTAACTACAGTGCATAAAATCATGAAATGGGAACCTCGTCACCATATATATCATGAACTATGGTTTACGAAATACGTTTCAGAATATATATACTGTATATGATGACGACACAACTGAGCTAAAAGCAATAAAAGTTTCAAAATGTTACGAAAGTTTTAGGACAAGCGCTTCCAGTCTATCTTTTATAGAACCACTGAGAGGCAACCACAACACTTGCTTTTCTAACCAACATTGTTTACACTCAGCACCGTGATGCAGGCGACGAATCATGCAGAAAGAAGTGATTGAAATTGTTCATTTTAATCTATGAGCACCTTCGTACTCAGATCGAATGTGGCCTAAAATAGTGCTTACCCAAGTGAACATTTTCTTATACAAGATAAACTGGCCTGAGTGTTGAGGTCTGTTCTTTGCAAGATGCCGGCCAATTTAATTTGCAAATAAGTATCACCGCCGCTAATTGATAATTTTTTGCTAAATAGAACAGAGTTGTGTTTATGGTCTACTCAATATGGCAGCTACCTAATTGGACACTTCCTGATGGTTTGCGTGCGTAATAGTCATAGGTCCACCAAGCGTCCTTGTGTATTTTTTTTTGTCCAACCCAGAAACACATGAAAGTTATGTTCACCATATAAAGAGGCAATGCCAGACTTCTATATATTTGAGAAGTTACATATGTGGCCGGAACATATAGGTAATTAAATTAGCTTCAAAATAAAAATAATATATTTAAGGCTTTCCCAAATCGCTTATAACGTGTCTATCGAGGGCAAAAAACGCCGGAAAAGATTTGCAGAGCATCTTTCAGATAATTTGGGGGTGCATTTACTTATAATTAGGGTGTGTACTTTCCGGTGTTTATTTGTGAGAAAAATCGGCGGATGTTTTTCGGTGTTTATTTATTTTCGAAACACCGGTGTATTTCGGTGAAACGTCTCACGAGAAGGCTAAAATCGGTGATTATCGGTGGAAAAAAATGTGATTGATTACAGACAGAGAGTTCCAATTTTATTCACATATTTCATACACTTCTTCTCAAGGAAGCATCTATTTCTCGCACTTGGTTATTATAGTAGATGCAAGCATACTTCGAGATGCTTGCATCCGTCATGGCAGCACGTTCCTTGCGGTTCACAACCCGCAATTTTGAAAACGCACGCTCCACATTTGCGCTGAACACAGGAAATCACAAAATGTCCAGCGAGGCTTAGGACAGTAGTGGCCAGTCAGGTAAATGAAGTTTCCAAAATAACAGTGGATCAACGGTGCCAGTCACAGCATACTGGCGGTAACAAAGAAACTCTGAATCTAGGTCATTCAGCTTGCGCTCGTCTCGGAGGACCAGCCGATAGATATTTTCATAAGCACAAATCCCTCTGGCAGCTTCACTTTTATGCTCAGATTAACAATTTGTACGCGGAACCAGAACGACGATTCATCATTGAAATCTGTAGCGTAGTCATCCGGAGCTTTCCGCTTGCGTCCCATCCTGGTGGCCTTCTACTCCGCGTGACGACGATACTTGAAGTGTTCGACGAAGGGAAGCAAATCTCACGTTGAGAAAACCCGCAGACGCGGGACGGACGCGCCTTCTCAAACACGTCTGGAAATTTTTTACAGAACAAAACCCTTTTTTCGTTTCTTCAAACACCCATGGAAACTAAACAGATAACAATAAACGCACATCAGTTCTCAAAGGTCAGTAGCCCTGTACGACACGAATGTTGGCAGTGTCTTCCAGGAACTACAGCAACCTCTGAATTCATGGCTTACACCGACATCACTTGGCCAGACACAATGGGGAAAGGCGACGTGAGGGCGTACCCTCCACTGCGTTCATTTTTCCACAAAAGGAGGCCATGGGAGACACAATGGGGGAAAGGCGTTTGAGAGCTTAGCTTCCACTGCTTTAACAGAAGCTTTTGACCCCCAGAAAGGAGGGCGAGATAACACGTTTGACGAACCTCTACGGGGAAAGGGTTTCGCTAGGTCGGAAACATGCAACGACCGGTGTTTTTCGGTTTTAACCAGGGCGAAAATGACCAACCACCGGTGTTTTTCGGTTTTAACCGATTTTGTATTTTCGTCACCGACGGATGTTTATCGGTGTTTTTCGGTTAAAACCGGAAAATACACACCCTACTTATAATATGTATCTTTGCGGTGATCGATCTTCTATTCAAATCTTCAGTCAGTAATTAAATATATTTTTATTATCATCGATAAATTTCACTTTATGAAGTTCACACAACCGCTTCAGACCGACACGGGAGGATGATACTCGAAAATACGCCAGCTGTTGAGTCTGCGAAAACGTGCTTTTGTTCGCTGTTTTGCAATGTAAAATATCGGGTTGCAGGGTATGCCGAAAATGACTTTGTGCTCACATGATAGATAGGAAGGCAAATACACGAAATGTGCAGAAAGAGAGCGATAACTGGTACTTTTTCTAAATAATCCCTTACAGAACACCTTACTAAAAAAAAAAAAAAGAGATGCATAGAAATGCATGCAATGATATTCCTCATTAAACATAAATTTCGCGAAGGACAGACGAAAGTTCTTAGAATCCTAATATAAATCACATTTCGGCATCAGGTTGCCTGAGCCCGAAACTTCGCGAGAGACTGCCTCGGAAGGCTAATATATTGTATTCGGTTTTACGTGCATTTAAATACTGTATTTCATGCATCATAGAACTTTAGAAACAAAGTTCGCTGTCAATTTTTCTTCCTTGTTTTTCAATTAAAGGCCCGTTTCAATTAAAGGTGCGGAACCTGGCTTGAGTTCAGAGCGACCACTACGCTTACGAACGAATGCAATCGGGTTTAAAGGAGCTGTGCAACGATTTTAACGTTCAAATAATCGGCATCTTCTACTTTTGACATTGTTCATCTTGTCACAAAGGACAGAAAACACAGCTCCTTCCTTCGAAATGTTGCGATTCCGCCGCATAATCGCGAGGCAAAAATTAGAATATTCCCCGACCTGCAGCCGCGAGCGGCGGCCATGAGAAACATGCGGCGTGACGTCAATGGGGAATCTTGTAGAAAGATAGCAAGTTGTGCGAATACCTGCTCGATAAAAGGTAACTTTTCTATAAATCTTGTCGTTCCAACATTAATATAAATGCGTCAAAAACCTGGTATCATCGACCAAACTTTTAGTATACGGAGTTTTAGTGGCGCCACCTATCCTAAGTCCACAAAACCGTCAGCTATACCTGCTACCGCGAACAGCCGCCAGAAGCCGGAGGGGGAGGGGACAGAGCCGGACGGGTATGGCCGGACCCGGATGAGACTTTCCTCCTTTCACCATATTGTTCGCGCGGCGCCGGCCAGCACGTGGTCACGCGGTCGCGAGCGGATGAGTTCTCGCTGCTCACTCATGGCTCTAGGGAGAGAGCTTCACCGGAACCTCGCGCCTTCCCCATTGACGTAACAGCGCACGTGACTCGGAAGTTAGTGAAGGAGTTGAGAGGCGCCGAAAAGCTCAATCTTTGTCCATTTTTAAAATAAAAACTAGGACATGCAGGCAAAAGCGGTTTTTTGTTCTTTGCTTCAGAAAGGTCGAGGCACCAACTCCCAAATTATTTAAGCAAAGCACTGAAACTGTTGCACAGCTCCTTTAACAATGAGTTGCTATGGCAACGATGCGCCAAATGGCCGTTTCGTTCGTGTCCGTTCACAACGTAGGGAGTTGAGTCGGGCTGAACTTTTTTCGCTATACGTTTGAAAACGAACGGAGCGACCGCACCCACAGACCAATCACGGGTCGAAGAGAGCTCGGCCGCGCGCGTTGCATACCGGTCGCGGTTCCTTTTATCTGCTGAAAAACATGGCGTCGCTGGTGATCGTCGACGTGGTCGGCGTGGTGGAAGCTCGTCGTTCCGCGTATAGAGCGCTATCCTTGACTGTGAATTCTCGTCCTGTGTCGCCATGATGACCTAGCGGGTCCTAGAAGGCAAGATCCCTGTACTCGCGCGGCGATGTCGTGGCGACACTCTTGAGACAACAGAAACGCTCGTGCCGTCGTGTTTGTTTACCTCGACTATAGTGGTGCTTTCTTAGCATTTGTGTCCTCGAACATCGCCCGGACTTCTTATTTGGCGTACCCCACGCGTGTGCCGAAGTTCAAGGTATTACCGGTGCGTACCGTATTTAGAGACGTCTATGAAGGATGCGAATTTTCACGCGTTTTCATTACCCGAGAAAAAGTATTAGTGTTAGCATTCCTGAACGCTCGCAACGTCTATGTGATCACGAAATCATATTTCTACGTTCATATATCGCTGCTAGGATTACATCGTCTTTTGTAATCGTAGAAAAGGCGTGTGACGAGATTTGTACTGCTGGTGAAGTTGTGATCGTCCAAGACGGCGTACGGCATCTTCTTCTTTTCTTTTCCTTTCTTATCTACTTTGTCCTGCGTGCCTATCCTCGAAAAATAAAAATGAATAATGTTTGGGGCTATAGAAAACTGTGTCTATTTTCTGTTACGCCAGTGAGTGGCGGCGCTTTCCCCTTATTTTTAGAGGCACCGCGGAAACAGCTGACGGCGGCGGAGAAGCGGCCGCGTGCTGACAACCCGCTGCGCTCGTTGCAGCGGTTGCAGGTTCGCGTACTCGCGACGCAGAGCGGTCGTTCCGGTCGCTCCGGTCACAACGAACGCAGTCATATAGCTAACATTACGCGCCTTCGTGCTCCGTCGGGTGCGAGCAGAAACACCTAGACGGAGGCGTGCCGCGACCGTGGAACTTAAAGCCCACTCAGCAGCATGCAGCAGCAGCCGCGCACAGTAGCAGCAACCCTTCAATCAGCAAATGCAGTCGTAAAACTTGCTCCAGGTCCATAAAATTTCCCGGAGGCTGCAAACACCCCTCGGGGGGTGGTGATGTTTACGGATCAAACAAACGCCCTTGGGCCGTGGACCACCCCGTGTGATTT